>PVIR01039013.1:0-14196 GCA_004026965.1 Petromus typicus | reverse complement strand
GTTTGCTATAACTGGCCTCAGAGCCAACCTAGTTTCTTGCCCAGGGAATTAGCCACTTTCCTGGCACTCAGCCTGCCCTGTTCCTCACTCCTGATAGGGGTTTGGAGATCCAGCTGGGGAGCACTGGCTGGGCAACGAGGTGGTGCATCAGCTCACCAGTAGCAAAAAATACCTTTTGAATCTGGAGATGGAAGACTGGGACAATAACACATTCTATGCCACTTTTACGAACTTCAAACTGGACAGCGAGGAGAAGTTTTACAGGTGAGTTCTGAGATTATGTGGGATGGGATTCCCAGTTGGTGCTCCAGGTCTCACTCTACTACTTTATCAAAAGTCAGGCTCACTTCCTACCATCTCTCCTGATTTGGACCTATCATTACAGTACCACTTATAACCTTCTGACCACGAGGTGAGATGGAGAGCAAGTCAGTCCAACCACTATAGCTATAGCAGTAAAAGATCTTCCAAGACAAAGATCCCAAATCTGTCATTTACAGGCATCTAGAGCAATGTGTTGACTGGTGTGTGCGATGTTCTCTGATGAGGTAGACATGCCTCAGGATCAGAGACAGTAGATACAGAAGGTTTATGGCACTATGGTACTGCTTACTGGATAATCAAGGGTGCACTGCTCCAAAGCACAGATCTTGTGAAGCAGAAGGGACTTTTCTATGAGAATATTGTAAAATCTTCATGTTTCCCCACACCCTCTTTAGTGTGCTTATTTATTATGTTTCAAAAAATAATGAGCATTTTCACAACAGAAACTGTGATCCAGACACAAATTGAACTCTTCCCATGACTCTCTGCAGTGGACATTCTTGCATCGACTTTACTAAAAGGAGATCTAAAGCACTGAATTTAAGTCATGTAGCTAAAGTGACAACCTAGATACCCTGGACTTGAACTCAGGTCTCCTTGTGCCCAACTCATTCTACCTCCACACTGTGTTATTCCATGTCTGAGAAACTGATCCTGGTAAGTTTGCATCATGATTCCCCTTGATCAGGACTCAATGGAATTGCAGACTCACATGCACTGGTGTGAAAAGTCATATGAACTCTACCTCCTCACATGATGCCAGAATTCACTCTGAGTGGTCATCTTACAGTAGTTGGGATGCACAAGTGATATAAGGTCTAATCCTCCCAAGGAATCTCTGAATGACTGAGTTTTGCACTCAAGCCTGATGCCACTGTGAGGACTTCTAAGGGACATGTCCCCACATCCTCTTGTATTATTAACTACTCTTCTTACTGCAAAGAAGGATTTCTGACAGTCCTCCTTAGGCAACATGTGTAATTAACTATACTGCCTCTAAGTCCCACATGTAGAACTGTGTACACTGAGGGCTGGGCCAGGCAGGACTAGGCTGGAGCCCCCTGCTCTCCACAGGTGTCCTGGAAGGAGCCACAGCTCGTGAGGGACCTGACTTGAGCCACTGATCACTGGAGCGCACACTGAAATCTTAATGCCACTCATTTTTCCCTGAGAGACCCGAGACATTCTCTCAATTCTCATCCATGTAATGGGAGCCCATTGCTGGGTCTTGAAAGAGATGTTACTCAGACAGCATAAACACAGCATGCCCCATCAGCACTCAAAACATACTGTCACAACTGCTGTCTCCAGTGCAGTCCTCATGGCCTTGGCTGCCCCACTCTCTGCGAGCAAAGCCCAGCTGTCCAGCTCCCTGATGTCTCTATTTCTGGACTTGTAAATGATAGGAGCATAGGAGGATGTGCAGGCCAGCTTCTGAGCCTTTCTCACAAGTACCTCTGAGTTTCCTCTCTCTGACCAATGCGTGGCCAACACACACTGTGGTCTTATGTCAAAGATGTGCTATTTATACACTTGGGGAAGAAATATCTCTTTCCATATAAAAACACAGGCATGGAGGTCAGACTTTCAGGCTGTCCAGGCACTAATCACATATCTGGAAATGTTCATGGCTTTAAAGCAGTTACTGAATCTCTGTACTTGAGTTTCCCAATCTGGAAAATGTAATGTCTACACTATAAGTGAGATAACCTCTGAGAAGCCACTATACTGTGGTAACTGGCATGTAAAAGGTGGAAATGTACAAAGGATGGGTTTAAAGGTAGGAATATCACATTTCTATCTCAAAGAATGAATCTTAATTACATCCGTTCCTTGGAGAACATATACTTGTGTTTTTAATTGGAAGCTCTGGTCATGCTCTCATGTGTGAACTTCATGGGTTCCTCTGGCTGTTTTCCTGTGTTTCTGAGCAACAGAAAGACCCTAGCCTCTCTCCTTGGGCCTGCATCTGCAGTCCTCGTCCTTTGGGGAAGAATCAGACATGAGTTTCACCTAACCAAACTTGTGAGTTGAGTGTCTATGTGAGAAGGTAAAGCTTAGAATGTCCACATTCAAATTAGTCATGGTGGGGATAGTGCTTGACAAAAAGGAAGGTACAGGGAACCAAGGTACACTCAGGGAGGTCTCTGATGAAGTGATAATGGTCATGAGTGGCCAATAGTCATATGGAGAACAGATAGGAAGGGCACTCTGTGCAGAGGGCATATTCTGAAAATCGGTAGACATGACATCCAGTGTCCAACCCATTTCTCTAACCTGACAGTCTTGAAAGAGTTTCTGGAATGATAAAGTGTATGCACTCACTCAGGAAAACACTGGCAGACTCAGCTCTTGGAGGAGTGAGGGCAAAGGAGATAAGTATAAGAGACCCGGCGGCTTGAGAGCCATTTTGCACTGTCAAGGGTCTCCCAGGACAGACGTGTCTCACAGAGAAGCCAGGGAAAAGGTGCATAATGAGCAGTTGGGGAGTGAGTGTCCGAATAGGTCCAGGGATGACACCCCCATATCTTTAAAGATGCCATTCTGAGCACTGGAGCTTCTGTACCATAACATTAGGCAGAGAGCTACCCTGATAGAGTGGCCAGGAGTGTATTCATTGATTTCCTATTCAATGTTATGGTTGTAATTTCATACTATGGACATAAACGGGTTTGAATGGGAGCTCACTGCTGTCAGCACCTCCTGATGGGAAACAATGAGATCTGTGACTTGAGAGAATTCAACATCATGAACAAAGACATTACTCCTTGATCCACTATTCAAGTGCACTTTCAGAATATTTCTGCTTGAGGTCTGAGGAATCTCAGTGGAGGAGGCAAATGAACACCAGAAATTTGACAGGGCCAGAGTGCAGGATGGTGAGCAGGTAAATAAACACCTGTGGGACCCTATGAGATCACACTGGGCCAGAATCTGCCTCTGACCTTCCTTGGTCCTGAGACAATGGGAAGGTTGTTAGATTCTCATTGTATCATCTCTTTCTGAGGAAAAGGTGTCAGGAGACTCACATGAGGATGAGTTATCTCTGCCTCATGGGAGAGACTAAAACCTCTCAGTGTTCTCTCTGTTGCAGTCACTGTGAGCTCTCTGTAGTATGAGTCATTTGATGAGATGAGCAGAGATGGTGTTCTGTTCCTGAGAGGAAGAAGGACAGGAAAATCCTAGGGAAAATAATCCAGGAATCACACCCAGCTGAGGGTCCCGCTCCAAAGACAATAGGAGAGAGATGCAGCCTGGGGAAAACCCCAAGCGAGGCTCATCCTCAACAGGGCCCCAAATAGACTCTGTCCTGTCCTAACTCTACCTCCATTTGGCCTCCAGGATTTTTCTGGAACCGTACCGTGGGTTCATATTTTATGAGAACAAACAGATCCTGCAAGAGAACAACTTCAGCACTCAGGATGCAGACCATGACAAGTGCAAGTGCAATTGCGCATCAAAAGGGACTGGAGGTGAGTTAGGTTCAGCTATACTTTCCTTGCTGTATCTTACATTCCCTTCAGGCCACCATTTATCCTACCCCTGTCAGTAGAAAGGCCAGGGGACAGCTCCCATCAACTCTGGCTCAGCTGTGCTCCTGGGCCTGGACAAGTCAGAAAGTAGGAGATGTGATAAATCAGAGACAGTAAGAAGGACAGAGACAGGAGAGACCTGAAGCACAGAAGCAGGGATGGGTGGTTTGGTCAGAGATCGAGGCTGGTTTTAAAAAGAACAGTGGAGACAGAGCTGCTTCAGGATGGAGAATGCAGAAGGAGTCCTGGAGAGACACGTACCACTGGCTATAGTTGAAACAGGACCTGGTGCCTGGGGACAGAGATAGCAAGGAAAGAGTGACAGAGAGCAGGCACAGATGGCTAGCATAGAAATGTGTCCTCTGGAAGAAAGGGGCATGCAGCATGACACTGGAAGAGACACCCATGTGACCCAGACTCACATGGAGAAAGAGACAGATGCCATCAGATACCAATAGGAAGTGACATGGATCCATGAAGGTCTCAAAAGAATAGTAATTATAGGTAAGCAGGCAAGGAACACAGGAAACAGAGGAGTCTGGAAACTCAAATCCAGGAGGAAGAGCCTGGAGATGTGGCCAGATACCACACTGCCCCTAAATGCATATGCAGAGATGAAGATCCCTTGTTCCCCACACACCTCTCTAGTCAGGTGACTCTTTAAAGACTGAGCAGCTCTGACCATCTGACTCCCCCTCATCCACAGGGTGGTGGTTTGACAGCTGTGGTGCTTCCAATCTCAATGGCATCTACTACCCAGCCGGCGAGCACTTGAAGAGGACTAATGGCATCCTCTGGCACTACTCCTTTCAATACCCCTCATATTCACTCAAATCAACCCGCATGATGATCCGGCCCAAGTTCATTTAGAGAGCACAGGGAGAAGCCACTCAGTGCTGTCTATCTGCATAGTAAGAGCAACAATAGCACATGCATCATACAAGTTTCTGAAGGCCGAGCAGACTATGCCTGTGACCATCGCCAAGGAATTCAAGTTTGATGTCACATTTGCTTCTGGTGCTGTTAACATTCTCACATGATCTGATATTAAAAAACACCAGTGTTGTTAACCTTGGTTTCGGTAGATGAAGTGTGCGGTTGTAGTATAGTGAGCCCTGCTTTCTGAGCCTCTGATCTCTCTGCTATGAACATGAGCCTCAAAGGTTGGCAGTGATGCTGGATGACGTGTGTGTGTGTGTGTGTGTGTGTGTGTGTGTGTGTGTGTGTGTGTATGCGCTTTTGCACATATGCAAGAGCACTGCAAGTCTATGAAACATGGGACACCTGTTTTGAGGTAAAGTGTGTACGACCTGACATCCTGTCCTATGCACACAGCATGCTGGACATACTAGGCAGATGCACGTTTTATTGTAGCTCTCACAGATATCTTCATCATGCTCAGCAAACACAGGGCCGATGACCAGCATTGTTCACTGAGAGGACATTGCGTTCCTTCCTCTGCTCTTTGGAGACCCTGCCGTATCCTGGAAACCCAATGAAAGAAGAAAAGTCCCTGCTGCTTAATTCTCCACTGTGTTTCTGATTGTGGCTTCCATGGATTAAGGACACAGAGGGCAGCAACGGAAGCTAGGTCCCTAGATTTACATCCAGTAAGAAATTCACCGCCATATTACCTTAATGACACCAAAATAAGCAAAATGTTAATCCTTAAACATAAGGTCTCAGGATTTATGGGTTTTATGATAACAAAATATTTGAATAGACTTATCCATAAATACAAGGGAGAGTTCGGAAGTTATCTGAGGTGAGAAGAACGAGATAAGCAGATCAGAGGGTTTGTGTGTTTTCAGAGATTTGAGGAAATTTGAGAAAAAGGCAGCAGAGGGTAACCCATTTTTGTCATCCAAAGCAGAAGCAATCTCGGTGTCAGAACAGGAGCTACTGTCACTCTCAAGAACCACAAGTTATCAACACCGTGTAAGGGGGTCACCGTGTTGGAGGAGGGACTTTGGTTACATCATTTTCTTTCCTGCTCCGAGACTTCCCATGGTTCCTTTGGAGGCTGGACAGGAGCCAAGGAGGAAAGAGAGAGTCTATCAACAGACAAGGTGGGACATTTGGCATTGAAACAGATGTACAATCCAAAAGAGTTGCATAGTTGGATCAGCACCATCATTGGCATAGGAGCATAAATACTGAATTTTTACAGAGCTGATGGAAAAAATAGTGAAGGTTAGAGAACGAGGATAACCTGAGATTTTTGGTCTATATTACCCAGTTTTAAAGGGAGGGGAGAGCTCACCAAACTCAATATTTTTCCCATATTACTCAGCCTTTTTAAGGCTGAGAGAGTGAAATTGAATAATTATCAATTTAAGAATATACTGTGGGGTATCACTTAATTGACACTTCAATTGTTTAACTGGTATACGTGAGCTCCATGATGGACACCACTCATTGTGCTTTTGGGGGTAATGGGAACTTAGACCAGTAGGGTAAGTGTGCAGAGTCACCACACAGAATCTGGGGAGTGTTTCAGAGAACAATTCTTCTTTTCATGCAGGAAATAGTCATTTATATAGTAAACGGTAGAGGGCATAAAGGTAGGGGTCGGTTGGTCAGTAGCTCAGTCAGTCGCAGGTTGATTGAGGCATGCAGACATGTGGGTGGATTTTGGCTAAGGAAAGAGTCATGATAAGTGAGCGCTACTGAATCGCAGCCCAGCCAAGCCTGGCTTTTGCCTTCAGCTGCTCAGCTCTTTACCCACTTTAATTCAGTTCTGTCACTTCAGCAGCTTTCATTGCCAGGGAAAACAGACTCTGCCAGAGCACAAGCTTCAAAGCACATACCAAGACTAATCCTGAGGTGTTCAGAAGGGGAAATTGAGGAATTAGGGTGACACAGTGCTCTGTATATGGGCTAAGCGGGGTCAGGAATGAGTGCTGCTTCCTGGTGTGAGCTCTGCTGCCTGAAGGGAAGCAGGACATCCACAAAGCAGACCTGGAAGCTCTGGACCTTCTCAGTCCACTCAGTCTTGGGAATCCTGGGCTGTCATTTCCCCAAGGAGAGTCCAACCACCTGTGCTAGAATGCGGTGCTCATTTCCTCCGCAGACGCTCAGGGCCTCCTGCTTTGGATAGTGGCATGGTCTTCCCTCCCTTGAGACACAGAGCATCCTGAATGGCTGTGGGTTCCTTGCTAGGCTTCCCCTCATGCCAATGTCCTGTTCAGAGGAACCACAAGAATGTTATTTTTAAAAAATCTTTATTGGTACATTACATACATGCATCATGATTGCACTCCATAATGGGAATTTGTACCAGTATAAGACACAACTTAATTCTCTTATTACCATGGCCCTACCCACCCTACCACCACCCTATATACATAAAATTTGTTTCCTTTTTGTTATAATATGATTATTTTAGAAGGATTTTCTTGCTATTTGTTTCTTTGTTGCTTCCAATATTATATATAGATTTCAATAAAATGAATAGCATGGTTTTTCTTTTTAACACTTTTTCAGTGTTCTTTGTCGACAAGTCTATCACTAAGGAACAATGTTTCCTCAAACTTCTGATCCTCATATCACAACATTCAGAGCACCTGAGATTGCAAACCTGCCCCACCACACCCAGCTAAATAAAACCTTTAAAATCTTCCCAAAGATTGACAAAACCTGAACATCTCATGGCCATAGATTCCCTTTAGTTTAACTTTGCATTAGCACTTCCTGAGACTGTTTAATGAAAACACAAGGAACAATTACCTCTTAACAAGTGGTTTTATACCAAGCTGACAATCACTACATGTCCCACTGGGAGACAGCTTTACTAATTGGCACTAGATGTGCCCAGGTAGATGCATGGCCCACAAGACAGATTGCTACCTTACTTAAGGTCAAGTGGACACAGGACAAGGCTGTGGCTGTACAACAGCATGGCAGCACCTCATCCAAGCCCCAGAAGGACCTGTGCTATGTGGAGTGCACAATAACATGCACCCAGGAGATGCTGACAGGTTGGGTGCTGTCAAAGTCACACCTGTAGCTCTGATAAACATGTGGCCTCTGAGATCACGACAGTAGTACAGAGAAGGAGACAGAGGTCTGTATACTGCAGACGGTGCTCTCCTGGGAGCCTCTGAGTTGTCCTCAGGCCTAACATTCACCAGGATCCCAGGACAGGTAAGTGGATTATTCATGGCAAAATGACAGTCCCCAGGAAGAAATGTGTAGATCTGCTCTGTGCCAGACCTGACTGATGCTGACTGTCTCCTGATGTGACAGTCTGAGTCATCAAATGGGTGTCAGATATTGTTTACTTTGCTCAGTTAGGAGTAACATGAGTCCATACTGAAAAAGCAGAAAATAAATCAAACTAGTCCAGGAGAGTAGAAGACACAGTCAGGACTTTGGAAGCAAAGTATGTGTTGCTTGTTGAGACTGGCCTGGAATTGACTCCATAGTGTTTATTTCTTGTTGAGACTGGCCTGGAGTTGCCTCCCCACACAACAAAGGCCAACGGTCCCACAAATAAAAGTGGAAAGGTGATGTGGTTACAGATATGAGGCATATAGCTTGCATATACCATAATTAGAAGTAATATAGAGTTGCACAGTCGGGTAAAGGGCTACATAAAAGTTGCAGAAATTGACCTCAGTGTCTTTTCACACTCATTTTATATTCCAAGAAATTCAGATAAATTGATCAAAAGTTTAGATCAATCTCAGCATATTTATATAGCCTCACTTTCATCTATGTCTTCCAGAGACAAAGACATCCCTGTGGTATCTAACAAAGCCCAGTGCTATAAAAGAGGAGGAGGGAGTGGGGCTGCTCCTTTGCCTTCCAGTTAACAAGAGATCCTGCTTTCCAGTTCAGTACACCACCAGGAGGGGATTACAGGATGTGCTGCACAGAGCTCCATGTCGGACCCTGTGGCAATTACCTGATTCATTCCTTGGGGTCTGTTCATGAGTCACAGCAGAATCTGGTCCCACTAAGGCTCACTTCCATGGAGAAGGGACAATGGTCACTTTGTTCTGCACATCTTTCTCACAGCTTGGAATTCCAAGGACATATGTGTGAAATATTAATTTGTCATGATCAGCAGTCTTCTCCAGTGAGCAACACTCCCTCCCACACACCCCATTTACTAAGAAAAACACCCCTAAAATGTGGCCCTTCAATACCTCTGCCCTGATTCTCAAAGAACTTCCAGAATCACAAACATCAGTGGAGACCAGGCAGTTGGAGAGAGTAATAGTCACAGTAATATCCTTGACATTCCTTATCTTAGCTATTTCCAGATTCTCACATCATGCCCCCTAGGCTGGCTACCACTGAGATGGGGAAACAGAGACAGAGAGAGGTCAGGGCACTGTTTCAGAGCCACTCCGGAGTAATGGGGCAGAAGTTGGATTGGAGCCCAAGTAATCTGGCTTCTCACTCTGCTTCCCACCAGTGCTTCTGAAAGTGTGGTTTTAAGATTAGTAGAGTGGCTTTTCCTGGACACTCCTTAGCAATGAGAATCTGGCCCCACTGTGTTAGCAGCTCAGCAGTGAGGCTCAGCAGTGTGCTACACATACTTCTCAGTGCTGACTCTCCTGAATGCCTAAATTGAGACACTCTGCTCCCCTGGGCACAGTGCCCACATCTGTAATGTCAGCTGCTGAAGAGCTTGTGGCAGAAGAGCTTGAGGCCAGCACTTAGACACCAGTCTAGGTCTAGTCTGAGCAAAAAAAGTACAGACAGTGCAGTAAGCAGGGAAATAGAGCTTTATAAAAGGAGAAGTTGGTCAATACGGGAAAAGGGGCAGAAGTCTTGAAAAGAAATGAAAGGTGTTAAGATCTACCCCATATGGTAGCAAATCTTCACAAGAAATGTGAATATTGTGTACTGCACACACAGAAAAATAGGAAGCACATGAAGTGAAGGATGGAGAGAGGAGAGGAAGAACGGAGAAAAATAGATTGAAAGAAAGGATTTTAAACGAATTATGTACATTTTTCAATTACACATAAGGAAGGTAAACATTATATAGCACAATCATGCACTAATAAAGGAAAGAAATTTTACTGAGTGCAGTACCCCATGTTTCTAATGGGAAGTCGCAATCTCAAGGACAGTCCGTGACCCATTCTGGCAGATGACACACCTGGCGAATGAAAGAATGCGGCAGGTCTGAGGGCCTCCTCACATGACCCACAGGGTCAGATCAGCATAGATTCTCTCCTCCCTGACTTCATCTTATGTCACATTGGCCAGAGCTCATCATGTGACCACTAGGTTGGAGGGAGTGCTGGAAAGTAGCACTTGACCACACAGCCTTTTCTTCAGAACATATTGATGGTAATGACCATTGAATTAGCCAACACTGTGTTCTTTTAAAATTTTTATTTATTTGTTTATTTATTTATTTATTTCGAGAGAAGATCTTGCTTTATACTTCATGCTGGCATTGAATTCTCTATGTAGCTCAGTCTGACTTAAACTTACCACAGTTTTCCTGCCTCTGCCTCTGAGTTGCTGACATTACGGACATGAACAACCACATCCCTCATTGTGGTATGTGGTACTGCAGGTGGAACTCAGGACATTGTGTTCATCAGGTAGACAGTGAAACACATGACCTAGATCCTCCACCCTCCATGTTTATTTGAGTTAACCCTACACTGCAGAGACGCCTATGTCACTTTGGAGGTGTTCTTCTAAACTTAAAGATGATAGTACTGAATCTCCCCTGTTAGAGGGAAGCAAGAAGCAGCTCTGAAAATGAAGGGTTTCTAGACTCTGGGCTTGGCTCACAGAGGACATCAAAACACAACCTCAGTGTTCTCTTTTCCATCATCTCTGCCAATGCTCTGGATTGGGTCTCGGAAAATGGAGACAGGAGAGAGTTGACAAATAATGCAGTTATGTGCACAGCAATAAAGTGTCTATAAGGCACACTGATAGACATTCCACCATGATTGTTCTCACCCCCATAGCCATGGGCCCTTATCTGTGTCCTTCAGTGCACTGGAAATATTAAAATTTTGTCATCAGGGACAAAGGGACTCACAACTTCCAGTTATTTCTGGAGGGAGTGCTGGAAGGGAGTACTTGAGTGCACAGCCTCAGTATTTACAACACACTGATCAAAATGAGCACTTAAATAGCCATATTTATGTGCTTTACTTTTTATTCTATTTTGGGGGATTTTGTTTGTTTGTTTGTATGTATGTTTTTTGTTGTTGTTTTTTGGTGTTTGCTTTTCTTTTTTTTTTTAATTATCCTTATTGGTACATTAAATATACATATCATGATTGCACTCCATAATGGGGGTTTGTACCACTATAAGACACAACTTAATTCTCATTTTTTCCCATAGCCCTACCCACCCTACCACCCCGACATATACACAAAATTTGTTTCCTTACTTTTCTGTTACAATCTCAACATTGTCCCCTTTCACCTTTTTACATTCAGCATTTTCTATTTCACAATATATAACATACAATGCTAGGACTCATTTACATCTACATTTTCTCATACCAGAGAAAAGATGCGATATGTACCTATCTGTGCCCTATTTATTTCACTTATGAGGATATCCTCAAGGTATGTCCATTTAAGTAGAAATGATTCAAACTTATCATTTTTATGGCAGAGTAGTACTCCATTCTGTAGAAGAACAACAGCTTTGTTATCCAGTCTCCAGTTGACCGAAACTTGGGTTGTTTCCAAGATGTAGCCATCACAAACTGGGCTGCTATAAACATGGGTGCACATATGTCACTGTGATAAGAGTCTTTTAATTCTTGTGTGTATATACCTAGCAGGGCAATGGCCTGGTCAAATGGGACCATCAATCCTAGCTTTTTGAGGATTCTCCACACTGATCTCCACAGGGGTTGTACGAGTCTACAGTCCCAACAACAGTGGACAAGGGTTCTTCTTCTCCGCAGCCTCGCCAACATTTGCCGTTGGCTGATTCTGAAATGGCAGCCATTCTATGTGGAGTGAGATGAAATCTCAATGTTGTTTTCATCTGCATCTCTCAAATGACTAATGATGTTGAGCATTTCTTCATATGCTTCTTAGCTACTCCTACTTCTTCCTCTGAAAAATATCTGTTCATTTCAGATGACCATTTTTGAATTGGGTCATTAAATTTGGGTGGGCTGATTTTTTTGAGCTCTTTATATATTCTAGATAATAGCCCTTTATCTGAGGAACAGCTGTTGAAGATTTTTTCCCACATTGTTGGTTGCCTGTTTGCACTGTTGGTGGATTCCTTTGCTGTGCAGAAGCTTTTTAAAAGAATGAGGTCCCATTTGTTGATTTCCTTAGCCATTTCCTGTGCTATAGAAGTTTTGTTCATGAAGTCTTTCCCTAAGCCAATGTCTTCAAGAGCTTTACCTAATCTATTTTGCAGAAGGTTTAGAGTGTCTGTTTTAATAGTTAGGTCTCTTAGTGGAGAGATCAGAAGTCTATGTTGGATGTTTGGTGCTTGACATCCTTACTACAAAACTTTCTGGACTGAGCATGGAGGTGGCCAACCTGGGCCAAAGTCAGTGAAGGCAACAGTGATGGCACAGTTAGTCTTAAACAGGGCATGGAAGTCCTAGTAGTTGCTTGAGCTTTGGGCCCTTGGTAACACTAATATCTAGGAGTTTCAGAAGTTTATGGATGGACTGGAAAACTGTATGAGGGAAAGTGAAGTACCCACCTGCTGACTGCGAAAGACACCGAAGTTCTAAACTCATGAAAAGGTCTGGATGATAGGGCCACAGTGCTGATACAAGCCAACTGAGTCCGGGGCCTGATGGGTGAGTGTGATAACAGGGGAATTGTGAGTGAAGGCAACACATTTGGAAAGAATTTTGAGTACAGATTGTAGAGAACAAGGTTGGGCCTTGGAGCTCTGTGAGGAGGTCAAGGCACTACATTTGGCAAGAGGCAGTAGAGGCCGAGACCACAATGTAGGCCATGCAAGGAAGTACTCATGAACCCACTTGGAAGGGAGGCTGAGGCATGGATTATGGTCAGGATATGGGTCCTAGATGACCCTCCTGAGTCTGAGAGCAGCAGGCATAGAACTGTCATGTGAAGGAGCAGAGTTATTGCAGGTAGAAGATCAGTAGGACCTATGTCTGCATGAGGGGTCTGTGGCATCAGGTACAAAGGACTTGGAAATGGCTCCAGGTCATAAACTATCAGGAATGAACGCTGTAGGGTGGAGGGCTGAGAGAAAACTTTTGCAGGGCTCACAGAGTTCCTACCCTCCTATTTGCTGGTAAAGGTCTACAACACATATCTACCCATAAAGGACCAAATGCAGAAGATTTTCATTTCCATTACTGAGCAGGAGAAGTACATGCAGATGCACAGAGAAACCCTGAAAAGCCTGTATGGCCACAACAGGTGAGTGCTGCCCCCTGTTCTTTCTGAGTCACTGGCCAAACCAGTGGGACTATGGCTCAGAACTCAGGCTGAGTCTGTGTCTTGGGCTGAAGTTAGGGCCAGGTCTGGAATGAGTGTACCCCCGAGTGGAATTAGAGGAGTCAAGAGAGCAGTGGGCAAAGACCTGGACTGGGCATGAGCTGGGTGCCAGGGAGGCTCAGGGTTCATTTCTCAGCACTGAATGGATACAGAGAAACTGAGCATAATCCTAGCACTCCAAATACCTTGAGTCTGTCTTTCTGTGCCTTCCCTTCTTGTCGTTATTTAATAAATGCTAACTGTTTAATGCAATATAATTTATGCACCATGCAATTCACCCTGTATCTTTTATTTGCCGTACTGATTTGCAAGAGGGAACAAGATGTTCCCCTTCCCTCCCTGTCCCTCTGTCCCTACGATACTGGAGTTAAACTGACTACCTGGGTGCTATTGCTGCAATCAGATGACTTCTGCCCTCCATGGGGCTCCAGTCAACATCATTCTTTTCCTCAGCTTACATGTACTATGAACAGGGGCTGCAGGATATGTGACACCACACGGGATGCTCCAGCCCTCTGGCTCTCTGACTCTGAGTATCAGTGAGTGCTGGACAGTCAGCTCAGCACTCTCTATGCTTCTGTACAGTTACCTGAACCCTAGAACAAGCAACATGGAAACACAGCAACAGGCTGAGCTAGAACGCATACACAGCACAAAAGAGAAGTTGCAGCAGCTGCTAGACCACGTCAACGACACTCTCAACATAATCCAGGACAGACTGCAAGGTGCCAGCAGCACCCTCAGCTTCTGGCATCAAAATCAGCTCCATGTGATGGAGACGCTGCAAGACCTCATTCACCTGGTGGACCTGGGTCCAGGTGGGCAACCAGTAAATCTGGGGCAAGAGGTTAGACTCAGCCTCTAGGATCACTTTGAGCTGGGATCTATTCTG
>PVIR01039012.1:0-14349 GCA_004026965.1 Petromus typicus | reverse complement strand
GCCAGCCTAGCCACACAGCGAGTTCAAGGCCAGCCTGAACTATATACTGAAGACCCTGTCTCCAAATATAAGGTAAAAGGAGGGTCAGTGATGTAGGTCATGGCATTGCACCTGCCTGGTAAGTGTAAGGTGCTGAGTTCGATCCCTGGTACCACAATAAAAATAGATAAATTTTTAAAAAGCAAATATATTCTAAGTTATGTGTCTCTGATCTAAGAATCTGACACTCAGTCCTAGGTGTCTTGTCACCCCATTCAGGACCTGCGTATCTCACCCCTGGGCCACCCCATCCTCGCCTATCCAAATCAGATCTTGGTTACTTGAGAGCCACTTCCACGGGAGGGTCCGGAGACTCCTGACTGACCTTGGCCAGCGTCCCTTCCACACAGTACCCCGCTATGATGACGCCATTCCTCTTGTCAGTGCACCAGCTCTCAAAGAGCTCTCTGGAGAGGCCGCTCTGCATCATGCCCGGCGAGGCCATGACGACGCTGGGGCCGATGTCATCGAAGTGGTCCATGCTCTGAGGGAGATGGGCATGGAGAGAGCACATCAGCCACCGGGCCCACAAAGCAATTCTTCGTTTTGAGAGAGCAACAGGAAGTACGCTACGAGACTAATCAGGCTACCAAAGAGACCCAACAAAGCTAGGAGACAATGGCAGTGCAGTGGCCTAGTCGCTTCAGGCTGGAATGACGGTAAACCAAAGCAACCAAGAGCTGGGCGTTCACAGTAATCTTCAAAACTTCCTACACGTAGCCATGAGCTGCAGCACATGCCTCCTAGCACTTGGGAGGCTGAAGCAGGGGGACTGTTGCAAGTTCAAGGCCAACCTAGGCTACATAGTGGGACCTTGTCTCTAAAAAACAAAAAAACCTGGGGCCGGGGAGTTAGCTCAGTGGTTCCGGTGCCAGTCTTGCAAGCGCAAGAACCTGGGTTTGATCCCCGGTAACTACATACCATACTGGGCGTGGAGACTCACGCCCAGCAGCAACCAGTACCACATACCACAGTACCAGGCGTGGTGGCTCACGCCTGTCATCCCAGCACTCGGGAGGCAGAGGCAGGAGGATTGCTGTGATGTGAGTTGGAGGCTGAGCTCAGGGCCAGCCTGAACTACAAAGCTAGACCCTGTCACAAAATAAATAAATAAATAAATAAAAATAAAAATAAATAAAAAACAAAAAAACCTTCACAGGAAAAGAAACCCCAGAAACACTTTGTATGTGGAGCTACCTAGGAAGGCCACCTAGGAAACAGGCAGAAACCTACCGGGTCACATGGGTTTCTACCATCCAAGGCAGACACCTGAACGAATCTCCCTAGACTTCCAAAGGCCCTACACACACCCTGAGTATTTTTGGCAAACCTAGGAATCTAATGAAAGGTTTAACACCGTTTCTAGGGAAAACCCACTTCTAATTCTTAAACAATTACCTTAAAAAAAAATCAACCTGGGAGGTGGGGATTTAGCTCAGTGGTTCCAGTGCCTGCCTTCCAAGTGCAAGGGCCTGGGTTCAATCATGGTAAACACATACAACAATGTTGGGTGTGGAGACTTTACACCCACCAGCAATCAACTACATAACATAGTGTGGGGCATGGTGGCTCGGCACTCCAGAGGCAGAGGCAGGAGGATTGCTGTGAGTTTAAGGCTCACCGGGGCTACCTAGTGAGTTCAGAACCAGCCTGAACTACAAAGCAAAACCTTGTCTCAAAAAAAAAAAAAAAAAAATCAACTTGACAGAACAAGCCTAGTTCCAACTGCAAGAACACTGTGAGTTACATTACTTTAGACACTGACGATTCCATTATAATTAAAGTGTCAACGTGGGTGAAACAATACAGTTTTAATGACACTGACAGATCTCACTGGAGGCACCGGAAAAGCGAGCACATGGGATTTTTACCTGCAGAATTTACACAGCTTGTCAGTGAGACCACTGGCTGGAGTGAGTGCAGAAACTTAATACAGAACCCCAGATATTTCCCTTTCCTTCCTCTGGTAAGAAAGATGCAATTTACTTAGTGTCTGTAAATTATGACAACATGTGAAGCCTTGGAGCAAGGCAGAACGTGCTTCAGCCGAAGCAAGCTGCCAGGGCGCCCAGCCACTCACCTTGAGGTTACTGATGTGCTTGAACACAAAGGGGTTGTTGATGTTGATCTGCTTCCGGATCTTGTCGTTCATGGCATTGACATAAGTCTGGTACACCGCCATGCACTTCTTGGCCAAGGATGATGCATAGTAGATGGGGATGTCGTGCAGCTCTGGGTGATTCTGCCAATACTCATCTGGAGGGGTGTGGAGAAGACAGCCGCACTGGGTCATCAGAGCAAGTCCTCTGACGGATGAGCGACACTCACCCTCAAAGTTTTAAACATTCAGGCAGTCAGAAAAAAAATACTACACAACTATATTTTATGGAGTTTGAAGCCAGGTGTGATGGGCCATGCCTGTCATCCTGGCACTCTGCGAGGGAGAGGCAGGAGGATCAAAAGTTCAACCCCAGCCTTGGCAAATCAGGGAGACTGTTCACCTTCCTCTCCTCCTCTGCTTATCATGCTACTGGCTCTAACACGTTTCATCTTAAGTTTCCTAAGGACTAGGAGGACTGCCGTTAGAAAAGGGGTCAAAGCAGATCAGAAGCCAGGATTGAATTCAAATTTAGACAAACACAGCTTCTAGGAAGTCCGGTTTCTGACAGATTTGCTCCACCATGGGCCATCCCTTCCATGCTCCTTGCCTGCTTCCTTCTAGGGTACAGAGGCCACTGCTGTCCTTGCCAGACGGCAGCCTGAGCAGGAGCACTCAGGAGCTGCAGGATCTCCCAGGTTTTTCCTAGCAGTTGGTCACAGACAGCTCCTGGCACCCCCACTTTTCATTCAAGAGATGAGCCTGGAGCATCGGGGTGACCCACTGAGGCCCTCGGCACCTGGGGAGAGGGATGCGAGGTCTGGTCCCCCAGTGCGAAGGAAATGCGTACCTAGAATGAGGAGCAGCTCCTGAGCCCTTCCGAGCGCGAAGACAGGGATGAGGCCCCGGCCGCCCCTGTTGACAATGTCGTGCACGGTGTTGCAGAACCTCGCCTCACGCTCCTCGCGTTTCTCATGTATGTGTGTCCCGTAGGTTGATTCCTAACAAGGAGCAGACAGGCGAGACAGGGACCATGAGCCTCACGGATTCAGGTCAGCAGGCGTGGCAGCGGCACGGCTGACTCACTGCCTTGTTTCCATGTTTACCTGCATGTTCTGTCACGAGAGCAAGTGCAAAGGAGAGCAAACGGGATGTCACGTGCAAGGCTGCTGAGAGGGACTTAGAAAATGGACGGGGTACAGTTCACATACTGTACAGTTCACATACTGACACATACTCTGTCATATGTAGAGACACGCATCTCCTCCATCAGGAGAATCTTGCCACCCTGGGCTTACAGGCCTGGGCAGCCACACCTGGTTACTGCCACCACTTCTGCCTCTGTTCAGGGCACCCTGAGGGGCCCACTGTCCACGTGGGACCCACTCCGCTTGGGCACAACCCTGGGGCTGCAGGAGGCAGTGGGAAACCCAGCTCTTCCACTCTGAGCCAAGTGCACCTGGCACTCTCGTACGGTCACTCTCCCAAGTCTAGATCTCTCCTGCCTGGACGTCACTGCCACCAACATGCAGCTTTGAGTCTGTGCCTCCGGGCCCCCCAAAGTGCATGTCCTTGTTTCTGAAGGACCCGTGAACTACTCTGCAGATGGGACAGTAACGTGCTGTGTGACATGCAGGACGTGCAGAGGGACAAAAGACGTTCACTATAGACAGAGAGGCACAGGGACCTGTAAAACAGCCTCGCAGACACTCTCTGACAAGTATAGGGTAACTCACACAATAAACCGTTCAGGAGACGGGGGGGGGTGGGGGGGGGTGGCCCCAGTTTAAAAGCAACCGGCCAGAGCCACATGAAGTCCCGAGTCCCAGAGCGCCGCAGCGCAGGAGCAGCAGAGAACAAATTCTCGTACAAAGAAAAGCTCGAAGTCTGTAACTGGTAACACGATGAGTGCAAGATTATGATTTTTTGCCACGAGAAAACATTCCGCTTCCACTGTACCAGCGACAGCACGGAACAGTCCCACTTACGATGATCAGAATGTCCGGTTTGATGTTGGGGATCTCGGCTGCCATCAGGTGCCGGTCTTCCTGTCTCGAGAAATCGCCCGTGTACAAAAGCTGCAAAGATATGAAGCCACAGTTGGGATTTGGGCAAGGTCATTTTGCTAGTGAATGTTTTAATTTTGGGAACTTATTCAACTTAAAAAGATAGGCTACACCTGAAGAGGCTGAGGGACGACATTGTGCTAACTCAAGACGAATAACCAAAGTCGGGTCTCTCGCCCTGTGCTCCAATTACTCGATCCTACTATCAGACCCCACTGACAGTACCCCTCAGAATTACCCCCAAAGTGAGCCACACGCAAGGGAGCTGGGCAGGGTTCCTGGAAGAACTAGGACAGCGGAGGGCATAGGCTTCACATCCGACTCTGCACAGAATTCAGACCGGCACCCATACCACTTCCTGCCCGTTTCATACTCTGAGGCTAATGGGCTGTCTGATTGGCACATCAGTGCCAATTGGTCTCATCAAGTCATGCAAAGTGGAGGCCGACACCACAGAGGACGCTGGCCTCAGCTCGGGCTGCACTGCCCGTCATCTAGAGCCAGAGAACCGGCCAAACCTCCAGACGTCATTCAGCATTTCTTAAAGTCCTGCCAAGTGCAGAATCCTGAACCAGGGTCTCAAAACCTTTCAGCTCACCCAGGTTTCCATTGGGTTTTGTGCTTGTTTTTAGTGGAGACCCAACCTAGGACCCTAACACTGAGCTACATCTCCAGCTATGTTTAAAAATCTTTTATTTTGAGACAAGGTCTCACTAAGTTGCCCAGGCTGGGCTTAAAGGTGTGATCCTCCAGCCTCAGACCCCCTCATGCTGGGGCGGCAGGCGTGCGCACTGCGCCTGGGGGCACTGACTTCTCTGGGGACCCGGGGCCTGGGCCAGGAAGCACCTTCACCCCTGCAATCTCGATCATGAACATGGCGGCTCCCAGCACGTGACCGGCGTGGTAACACCAGAACTTGATCCCCGCCACCTCCTTCACTTCGTGGAAGTTGATCGTTTCGATTTTGTCCATGCTCTCCTCCAAATCTGTCTCGGTATAGAGCATGTCGTCTGCTGATATGTTGCTGTAAGATGTCAACAAAAAGCGTTCAGAGTATGACTTCCTAAAAGGTCTTTGAACTCGAAATTGTGGGTGACAACTAGGAAGGCACTTTTCCAAAACACAGCATATTAAGTGCGCTACTTAGAATCTCTCAGATTTATGTATTTTTTTTAACTTTGTGATTATAATAAAAATGGTGTGCATAACCTCAAACCTAGACAGTACATTCCAAGTATTCTCAATTTTAAGTAAAACTTATAGGACAGTATTCTTTCCTTTGGTTTTCGGAGAGGGTTCGGCTGTGTCCCCAGGCTGGCCTTGAACTCACTCTGTAGCCCAAGCTGGCCTGGAGCCTGCAGTGATCCTCCTACCTCAGCCTCCTACGGGGCTGGGACGCCAGGCCAGCTTTACAGAGCATTTCTATCACACTGATAGCTCACGAACATTACTAAAACTTACTGAAGTATACTGGAAAATACATAAAGATCAAATATGTTTAGCAGCTTGTTGCCGGATGCCTATGTCACTGCCACCCTTGAGACCAAGGGCTGCCCCATTCCGAAGCACTGGACAGTGTCTCTTGAACGTGAGGAGCAGGAAGGAGACTCACCTGACTTTTTTTTTTTTTTAGGTTTTTTGAGACAGGGTCTCGCTTTGTGGTTCAGGCTGGCCCTCAGTTCAGCCTCCAACTCACATCACAATCCTCCTGACTCTGCCTCCCGAGTGCTGGGATTACAGGCGTGAGCCACCACGCCCGGCACTGTGGTATGTGGTACTGACTGCTGCTGGGTTGAGTCTCCACACCCAGTATTGTTATGTGGTTACCGGGGAATCGAACCTGGGCCCTTGCGCTTGCGAGACAGGCGCCGGAACCACTGAGCTAACTCCCCGGCCCGAGACTCACCTGACTTTGACGTAGTCCGAGAGAAGCCATCTGTAAATGGCTTTGGTGGCATGAGTCATAAACGTCCTTCCTTTAAAGCTCGTCTTCTGCAGGAACCATGGCAAAGCGCCACAGTGATCTAAATGGAAACTTCAGAAAACAAAGAAACTGGAGAGGTTCTTAAAGTACCTTTAGGGCTGAGAGTAATAAAACCATTGCTTAATCAACAAAAGGAGTTTTATGTAACAATTACATGAAAGTATTTTCAGAAAACTAAGAGCACTTGTTCAGGGGAAGGAATGACTATTCCCTGTTCAAGTACAGGGAAAATATTTTAAAGCATTTTTTATTTTTATTTGTTTTGAGACAGGGTCTTGCTTTACGGCCAAGGCTGACTGTGAATACAGTTATCCTCCTGCCTCAGCCTCCTACGTGCTGGGATCATAGGCATGTGGCCCTATGCCTGGCTCTGGAAAAGGCTTTCTTGGCCTTAAATTTGACCTTATATTCAAGGTGTATACACAGTTTCTCCCCGGCTGCTAATTAGATTCCATGCAGAGGTAGGTGAGTTTGTCATACAGTTCTTTAGTCTACAACAATATGCAGCACTTGTGAAGATGCAGATATTTGCAATACTTTCTTTTGAGACAAGGTATCACTATGTAGCCTAGGCTGAGTTTGAACTCATTGCAATCCTCCTGCCTCTCGGCCTCCCAAGTGCTGGGATTACAGGGGTGACCCACCATACCTAGCTGCAGTTAAGTTTCTTAGTAGAGACTATATATATATATATATATATATATATATATATATATATTTTTTTTTTAGAAGACCAAAATCTTAGCAGTAGATGTTTCAAAATCTTAGCAGTAAAAGTCTGAAAAACAGTATTCATTTAACAATAAAGCAAACGAACTTACTGACTAATTAACAGGAGATCAATCTCGGCTGGGTCGATCAGATCAATGTAAGGAAGGGCATCCATCCCTTCCAGGCCAGGGTGGATCCCACAGTCCAGCTGAGAGAGAAAGAGGGGCTCGGTCAGTCTCATCCCGTTTCTTGAAATCCATTCAGCAGACCGACAACTCCACCAGCCCACTGTCCACATCATCGAGTTGGATTTCCTACAGGGGCACTGGGGATGCAGCTCTTACTAAATGCATTGAGGGTGACAGTAACAATTCCAACTTCCCAAATTAAAAATATGGTTCAGGCTGCGTGTCATGGCCCATGACTCTAGTCCTAAAACTCTGGAGGCCCTAGCCTGGTGGCACAGTGAGTTCAAAGCCAGGGTAAGACCTACATGGTAAGACCCTGTCTCAAAAAAACAGAAACACAAGCAAGCCAACAAATCACAAAAGGAAAGAAAAAGCTCACCCAAGCAAAATACAAAGTGTCTTTTCGGCTGCTTTTGGTGGTCACTCTAAAAATACAATAACTTTTGTTCAAGAACTTTACTATCAGGAGATGTTGTCCAATAACAAAGATGAGACTTTAAAAGTATAGACAGGGCCGGGGATTTAGCTCAGTGGTTCCAGCACCTGTCTTGCAAGCACAAGGGCCCGGATTCGATCCCCGGTAACCACATACCATACTGGGTGTGGAGACTCACGCCCAGCAACAACCTAAGTACCACATACCACAGTGCAGGGCGTGGTGGCTCACACCTGTAATCCCAGCACTCGGGAGGCAGAGGCAAGAGGATTGCTGTGATGTGAGTTGGAGGCTGAGCTCAGGGCCAGCCTGAACTACAAAGCGGGACCCTGTCTCAAAAAACCTAAAAAAAATAAATAAATAAATAAGAGTGTAGGCAGGGGAATGGGAAAGAAATGAAGATCAGGATGTGTCATGTACCGGTATAAACCTTCAATGCTGAGTACGATCATAATGTATATATAAAATATATCAATAAAATCAATTTTTTAAAGAGTACATGTAGATTTACTACCATCACACCTGTCCACTGTGAGAATAGTAACTAGAAATCAGCACTTCCCTGGTCAGGAAAGGCATTAAGGGACAAGTTCTTAAGGGCTGGTATTAAAGATGCACTTATTTTAGAGGGTGTAATTCCCCATGAAGACTGTGTCTGACATATATACTTGTTCTTCAGCACCCAGAGAACGAGAGGACCTATCAGAGCCTGCTGGAGGCATTGTCTTTCCAACAAGCACCTCAGAAACCATCTCTCCCAGGTGCCGGAGAGGTGGCTCAGTTTAGAGTACTAGTCTAGCAAGTCTAGGTCCGATTTCTGACAGTGCAAAAAAGATCTTAAAAAATGTTTTAAAAGAACGCTATCTCTTATAATCCCACAATCTCTCAGGCAAGAACATGGGCTCAGAGCAGCCAATAGAAACCGGGGACTTGGAAGAGGTAAGTCAGGAGCTCGAGTCGATAGATTATAAAACTGTCAACATTATCCGCCCGTCTTCATGGTTGATTTAATGTTCCATGAAACCCCTAAGCAGAAGCTCGTTTTTCCCATGAACACGCAGCACATACTACATGCAGAACATTCCTCTGGGAGCGGAACAGACAACTCGTCCACTACAAAGGACCCGACACCAGACACAGCCAGAGCCAGACCATTAACCTGGAGGTACAAATAGTAATCACTGGGCTGTGGTGCAGGACAGGCTCAGCAAGCTTGAGGTCAAGGCCTGGCACCAGAAACAGTAGCTGTGAGGACAGGGATGATTACCATTATTTTTCTTCCTTTGAACTCAAGGATTATGCAGGACCGTCCTACTTCCTGCCCAGCTCCACTGTAAATATTAAAAGAAATATGATCAAAAAACAATCCCACCCGACCGCAATAAATTCACTTTAAAAAAAAAACAAAAAACACAACTTAAAAACACATCCTATCAGATGGCAGCATTCATTTAAAACATTTATGAAATTGTGAAGAGAGAAACGAAGACCATGAGATAGGAAAAGATGAATGGAGAGCCTTGGAGTTCAGGGAGTCTCAAGCTGTTAAGTGTGAGAGAGTGCGGTTTGGATCTGAGCAACCTAGAGGTGGACATCTGTCTCCTGAACACTAGGGCTGAGTACAGAGGTACTGGGAAGGTGAGCCAGCAGTCAGCACGGGATGACATGCTGCTAGCACAAAGCCAAACCATTTCAAATTCTCTCGATTTAAGACTTTAATAAGCATACACCATTCAAATGGGTTAGATTTCAGTACTTCTTCACGCTGTCCTTTTCCCATCCTCCAGCGAGAGGTGGCACAGCAAGGTCCAGTTCTGCTCATCCTCCACCTTCTCCCTGCTCCTCCGGGGGTTCTGTGCCTGGGGTCCTCAGTGCCACCCTCTTCATTCTCATACATCCCCGCTTCCAACCCTGTACCTGTAGCCCAGGCTGTTGCTCGGAACGCAGACATGAACACACATCCCTGATGCTGAAGTCTGGCCCGGAATCTCCCAGGCCAGTAGACTCATGTTTACAAGGCTTCAGCCCTCAGATACGGACCCAAATAGGCTGCTTTGTGTAATATTTGGGTCTCAGTTAAAATGTTACCCTCCTGGAGGCTTTCCTTGGACCACTTCCTGTAATGTGTCCTTCACGGCAAGCCACAGATCGGCTAACACTAACAAGGATGTGAAGTTACTGAGTTACTCACAGAACAGACACTGTTCTGGTCACTGCTGGAACTGTGACAGGGCCTGGCACAGAGAAAACCTGAGACACTTACAAGTGTGGCGGCATACACTCTTAGTTCCAGCATTCAGGGAGATGGGGCAGGAGGACTGCAGGGTTCAGGGCCAGCCTGCACTACCGGGCAAGGCTCTGTCTCAAAAATAAATAACTAGATGCCTATCAATGGATAAAATCCCCCAGTTAGGAGCCATGGAAACACAAGGCTATGTGAAAGAAGCTAGACACAAAATACTACACACTGCGCGATCAATCCTATCTACATGAAGAGTCCAAAACAGAAATTGAGAGGAAACGGAGCAGGGCCCCACTCAGGGCTGGGCAGGCTGGAGAAGCCAGTGTGCCTCGAGGTCCAATGTGTACGAAGTTTCTTTTTGGACCGAGGGAGATGAGCACATTCTGGAACTGGATAGTAAGTTCAATTACTATCAGTGTACAACTGTGGAAACATGTTAAAAACCACAGTTGTACAGTCAAGTAGATAACACAATGGTACGAATCAAGACTGTCCTCAGGCCTTCTCAGCGCCTCTAAGTGCTCTGGGTGGTGCTAGAGAAGGAACCCAAGGCTTCAGTGCCACCCCTGCCCGGCATCCCATGAGCAAGGAGCACGTGGAAACTGCCTGCCGCAGCAATGTACACCACCCTAGTCTCTGTTCTTCGTCGGTGTGGGCCCCTCGGATGCTATCTGGGCGGTTAAAAAACCCCAAGAGCTCCACTTTCATTCAGACTTGGATCGTCTCAGCTGAACCCTTCTGGATTCTCTCCACCTAATCCACCCTTCATTCACCTGCTGCACTTCTGCAAGGTCTGAGCTTCCTAACGTGCTCCTGCTGCTGCATCTCAGCCTTGCTCAAACCTTTTGCTGGCCTCGTAGATATAAGAAAAGCCCAAATTCTTTAATACGTATTGAGGTCCCTCCAAAATCGGCCCGATACCATACCCCAT
Organism: Petromus typicus; assembly: GCA_004026965.1. Taxonomy (NCBI): domain Eukaryota; kingdom Metazoa; phylum Chordata; class Mammalia; order Rodentia; family Petromuridae; genus Petromus; species Petromus typicus. Next base: position 3,654 of record PVIR01039012.1, on the reverse strand, counting down.
CCATCTGCTAACCTAACAGCCACTGCCACGATGTAACTGGCTGTGAGCTTCGAACACTTTGGTCCATGTTGCTCTCCCTACCTGGCTTCCTGCCTATCCTTTAGGACTTAGCTCACATGTCATTTTCCCGGATACATGAGGTGTCCTCTTCAATCCATCAGAAACTCCTTTCCCATCAGAGGTGGTGGTGCATGCCTGTAATCTCAGCATTTGGGAGGCTGAGGCATGAGGACTGCAAGTTGGGAGCCAGCCTGGGCTACCTGAGGCCCTGTCTCAAAAAACAAACTATTTTCCCGTACCCTTCTGGCACTCACTATAGCACTACCCTGTGCTCTTGGAACAGCCATCATCTACAGAGCACCTACATGACCTTTACTTTTTACAAGTTATCATTTCCAGGAGAGGAAAGAGGTTCAATGGGGTTGCTGTCCTTTTTTAACTAGTCTGAATCCAAAGTGAACATTTCCTATCTTTCCAAACCCTCTCTAGTCATCCGATTTTGCACTGTGTAAGTGAAATCAATGAACTTGCCCCCATCTTATCTGTTTTCCCAGTGCCTGGTGCAGGGCTGGAGATTTGCAGTTTACAGAAAACAGGAAGAGACAACAGGTGCAAACTAAGCACAAGGAAACTGGGCTATGTCCCACCTGGGTGCTCACAGAACCCTTATTGAATGAACCTGGAAAAGACACTATACCTTTTTTATTCATCTCTCAGTACTGCGGATTGAACGCAGAGCCTTCCCACTGAGCTATATCCCTGACTCTTTCAAAAATTTTTATCTTGACACAGGGTCTTGCCAGGTGGCCCAGGCGGGCTGGAATCTGCCATCCCCTAGCTTCGGCCTCCCAGACTGCTAGAACACCGGTGCGGGCCACCATGGCCAGCTTACTTACTTTCTGTCTTTTGAAAAATGTATATTGACGTGGTGTTAATATCTAATAGTGAACAATAAAACGTATCTGTGGATACAAACGTCTCATCTATAAGAATAAATTCTCCACGTTTACACTTCCTGCCAGGAGGCAAAAGGCCATCGCCCTTGAAGGGCCGGTTTCTTTAGGGGAAATGTAGAGTTGTTTGGCTTCTTAACACGTTTGCTCTTTCTCCTTTCCAACTTTCCCCTATTTTCCTAGGGTCTGAGAATCTAAGGCAGAGATTCATTTCGATTCTCTGATTTACTTCCCCCAGTTCTCCAGGCTGGGTCCCGAAGATCAGAAACAGCTCCAGCTGCCTCTTTCACCCGTCGACTCCCTGACCTGTATGGATGTGCGCGATCCCGGTCAGTGCCACCTGATAATCCTTTTCATAGGAAGGGGCCCAGCGGCCTGAAATAACTTTTTCGGCTCCAACATAGCCTCCTTCTGAGACCGAAGAAAAAGCACAATCCCTTTCAACCTGACCAGTTCGCCAAAGCCCAGGGCCCGAGCGGCTGAGCCGCAGCTGCACGCGGGAGCAGTACGCTCAGGCCGGATTAGCCCCCGACCCTGCGGCCCGACTCCCTGTGCTCTGGTCCCTTACAGGGGTCGGATCAGCAGCTGGTCGCTCTCTTCTGCAGGAATCGCGGACATTCTGGTAGCCTGAGAAGTGTGGGTGAGAAGCACGTTGGAGTCTAAAGAGGAACCAGCCAGCACCAACCGCAACAAGGAAATCCTCCACCGCCTAAAGACAACTTCCGGTATGAGGGCGCCCGTGGCATTGGACTCCTCCCCCAGACTTCCGGTTGGAAAAACCCCACTCCAAAGGTTCCGGCCAAGACAAGCCCGGAAACCTAGGCGGGCCTTGAGGACTGCGCACGCGCACAGCCTCGAGGGCGTGGCCTTGGCGGTCCCGCGTCGGAGGGCTGGAAAAGCTGGCACTGGAATTCAACTTAGAGTAGCTGCCGAGGCACCGGCCACCAAGCGTTCACACTCTCGGCAGGCGAAGTGCAGGTGGCTTCGGGTACGCGGCTATCAGGTGAGACCCCTAGCCTGACCTGACCTGGGGCCGGGCTGCGGCGCTGGCTGGAGCGCTGGCCCAGGGCGGCGCCGGCGGCCAGGACGGATGGGTGGGGCTGGAGAACTCCGGTGTCTGGGACCGCCTGGTCCCTGGGGCCCGGCGGGCGGGCCCAGGGAGGGGGTGCGGTGCCCACGGGGTGGGGGTCGGGGCGTCGAGGAGCAAGCAGGTCGAGGCTGAGCCCCTTCCGAGTCCCCTGGCTTGGGCAGGGTTGTGTAGTCTGCTGGCATCCCCCGCACGTGCGAACAGGCGGGTATCGGCCCAGGTCCCAGACCCGGCCATCTGTCCCCAATCTGGTGACCTAGGGCGCCTCGGCGACCCCGTTTGAGCCTGGCTGCTCTACTCCAGCCTCAGATCCGAGCTAGGGTCAGCAGTTTCTGTGCCCCGGTGATCAGGGCTACGACCCATGTGGGCGTCACCTCCCGCCAGGCCCCTGGGAGGCACTGTACTGAGTGCAGTGGGCACGGGGAGAATAACCTTGCCCCGCCGTGGACAGGCTGGAGGATGACAAGACTGTGAGAAGACCATGGCACATTGTCCTGCGGTGATCAGGACCAAGCTCTGGGTGCCTCGCCCGACCTGGAGGTCCAAGGTGCATACCTGTCCTGCTAGCCCCAGGCAGGGGGATCACCAGGAGCTCAGGGCCAGCCCGAGAGGGGGAGGGGGGAAGGGGGGAAGGGGAGGACCCTTCCCTGCGGTCGGTCATTCGGGGCATCTTGTTCCCTTGGTTCAGTGTGGGGGCCGGAGGACAGTGAGGGCTGATGATTTCCTGGTTCTACAGCAACGGTAGGATTTCTGGAGTGGGAGAGTGGAGGGAGGAATAGATCTGCAGGGAACAGGATGTGTTCAGAATTTCTGCATTTGATGAGCCTGCGGAAGCTCCAGGTGACAGTCAGTACCCATGGCCTCATTTACGTGCATGGATTTAGAAAGAGGAATGATTTGCTGGAGAACATACATCAAAATAGTGGCAGATACCAGCAGCTTTAATAGAAGCTCTTTTCTCTGAGCCCCTGGATTGGTATGGAAAGTTACATAAAGCGAAGTGTGGTGGGTCGTGCTTGTACATACTCTCAGCTACTCAGGAGGCCAAGGCAGGCAGACGGATCACAAGTTCAAAGCCAGCCGGATGAGACGCTGTCTCAAAATCAGAAAGAAAAAGAGCTAGGGGATGTGGCTCAGTGTGGAGCGCTTGCCTAACAAGGGTTCAATACCCAGCAACTTAAAAAAAAAAAAGTTACAAAGGCATTAGGGCTGATTTTCAACCCCTTCCTGTGTTCCAGGGACTTAACATGTTTCAGGATTTCATTAATAATAGAATCAGATTTTATTTTTCAGTCACTTAAAATCACTGTATACACATAATGCATTTGTATATGTAGTCAGCTTTCCCTGTCTATGAGGTCACAGCCTCAAATTTAATAAGCCCTACACTGAAAATAGTCAAAAGTGTCTTGCGGAGGGCCCGGGTTCGATTCCCCGGTAACCACATACCATACTGGGCATGGAGACTCACGCCCAGCAGCAACCAGTACCACATACCACAGTGCCGGGCGTGGTGGCTCACGCCTGTAATCCCAGCACTCGGGAGGCAGAGGCAGGAGGATTGCTGTGATGTGAGTTGGAGGCTGAGCTCAGGGCCAGCCTGAACCACAAAGC
>PVIR01039011.1:0-14078 GCA_004026965.1 Petromus typicus | reverse complement strand
GCAAGCCAGAAGGTGCTCACTGCAAATTTTCCGAGAGGTGGTGAGATGGAGCATTAACTCCTTCATCAGAGGAACCAGGGAGGTTGTTTCCCTGACTCTGGCGCAGTTACTACAGCCTGCAGCAGCTGAACTGGAGTCCGGGGCTACAGTTCATATGCGAAAGCTGCTGACTCTTAGCGTGGCTGGGGAGGTGACCGTGGGCTGGGAAAGGAAAACCACGCAGAGAGTAAGTAACAAGGCTGTGATTCTGACCCTGGGCTTTCCGAGTCCAGGGTCTGCGTGTGTGCCGTCAGTTTCCCAGGCAGCAATGTCTCCAGTCCAGGAAACTGTGGCCTGCGCTTTGTGGTGACTGAGGGAAGAGCATGAGCAGTGAGGGCTGCTAGAGAAGATGGGGGGGAGGGGGGGCTGGGAAATTTTATTTCACTATAACACGTATTGTTTCTGTTCAATAACGTTTGCTTCTGATTGGTTATAAAAACTATATTGGCTTCAGGGCCAAGGATTTAGCTCAAGTGGTACCTCCCCTACCCTTGAAAAGCACCAGGATCCAAGTTCAATCCCTGGTACCACCAAAAAAAAGTGATATTGGCTTCATAACAATAATTCAACCCATCAATGCTGTCAGTTGCAGCCATGATTACAGGTCTACGATTACAAGGTCCCCTTCCAGTTGCTGTGGCTGCCCAAGTGTCTTCCCCTGGGTTCAGGTGGTCACTCTCATCACTGGATGTTGAGGCTTAGGAGAAACTGAGTCCAGGGTCAGGAACAGGTGACTCACAGGGACCAGGGTCAAGCCTCGGCTCTTGTGCATGGCTGGCTCTTTGGAAGGTGGCATCGCAGTTCTAAGGACAGAAAGACGAAGTGTGGGGGGCAAAAGGGGGCAAAGGGCAGTGAGCACTGCCAACAGGATTTGTTTTGTTGAGCTTCGGTCTGGGCAGGATTTATGAGGTCTAGAAAAGTGAGAAAAAGATGAATAATCAACTTTGAACCAGCTCTAAGGAATTCTGAGTAATAAATTATTGTGATTTTAGTCCATTCCATTGGCTCAGTTTTCTTGGAGCATCATCCAGAGAGCGTGTGACCTCTGGCAGCCTCTCATTCTGTCCTTGGGGATCTCTGCAAGTCAGATGATGCTCACAGTCCCCTCCGCCTTTGGCCCCAGCTCACGTGCTGCTCACACAAGCGTCAGCCTCCCTGTGGAGGAGGGGACCCAGCCACTTCACGCTGACGTCTGCATTTCAGGAAATCTTTCCCATATCACAGTGGTCGCGATCTACTTCAGCTTTCATATTTCTCCTGACCTTTCCCTAAAAGGCAAATGTGCCCTCTACACTCCTTCTGCCAAAATAACCTTTTCAGACAAGCCCCTGCTGCCTGTAGTCCCCGCGCGACAGTAGTAACAGAGACGGTGTGTATTGCCTTCGTTACAGTATCGGACACAAAAGAGCTGCTCGGTGAAGCTAGATATTGATTAAGTACTTACTCCACATCTTGGAGATAAAACTGGATTTCTTGTTTTTACCTTGCTGGCTAAAAACAAGTCTTATAAGAATAGGTTAAGGAGATCTATTTTGTTTTTCAAAAATGAAGTTTTAGTATTTTTAATAATGGCATTATGAATTCATTACAGCAAAATTATGTACAAATAAACACATACAAAGAGAATGTAAAAACTACCAGCAATCCTCTCTACTCAGAGGCAACCTGGCACCTTCCTTGAATGACACAGGCGGAGGAAGCTAGCAGGTGGTTTAACAGTACAGTTTTGGAGCTGAATTGCCAGGATTTAAACCCCAGACCCACCACTAGCAGCTGCGTGGCACATTTCATCATTTCTTTCTACTTATTTCCTTTTTGATTAAAACAACATTCATAATATGGCCTATTCCATAGAGTTGCTGCCATACTTGTAAAATGAGTAGAATGGAACCTGGTACATGGATAATGCCATATACATGCTTATATTGTTAACTATTACATACATCTTTTAAAAGAATGGTATCTTAGAAGAAATAAAATGAACTAAAGATGTAGACAGGTAATTTATGAAAGAAAAAGAGTAAATGATCAACAACTGTATTTTTAAACACTGAACTTCACTAGTAACCCAAAAGATAAATTGAGTCAGCAATAAAATGATGCTTCTGTGTCATTTTGACCAAGAGTATAAACAATGCAATATCAGGTTTTGCAGAAGTGTAAGAAAATCGACTTTTGACATATCACTGGCAGAGGTGGATAAAAACTCTGTCTGGATCCCATTTCAGAAGCAGATACAAAAACCCGAAGAAAAGACTAGAAAGACTCGGAGTCGTTCATACCAATGGCTCCGGGCAGAGTGGAGGGTGTTCCCTAGAAAGACTGCCCGGGTCCTAACCCAAGGAGAGGTGGCCTGCGGGTGTGAATGTGATCCTGTTCGGAAATAGGCTCCCTGCAGCGGTAAGGAAGTAAAGGGTCTTGAGGTGAGACCGTGGTGGGTCTAGGATGAGTCCTAACTCTTGTCCCCGGTGTCCTTTGAAGAGAAAGGAGGAGAATTAACACAGGGCCGTGAGGACACAGGCAGGGCTCAGGGTTAGCTCAGCCCAGACACAGACAGGGTTGCCAGCTGCCACCATGAAGCCAGGAGAGAGAGGAGGAGCGGATTCTCCGTGGGAGGCTCTGGGACGGTCCCCCCATCCCCTGCCAGCGCTTTGATTGGGCCTCTGACTTTCAGAACCATGAGAAAATAAATTTCCGATTTTTTCAGCTGCCAAGCTTGTGCTGATTTGGTGTAGCAAATCTGCTAGGAAAAGATTGCAAGCTTTAAAAGCCACCTATAGCAGAAAAGTCTTAAAACAGCAGTATCTTGTTCCTGTTTCTGCCTTCAGCCCACTCTGCAGGCTTAAACGCTTTTTTTAAAATTATTCACTTCCACATTTCTATGTGATTTGTGCCCTCGGGATCCTCTGAGGCATCGATTTCAGATAACTTCTCTCTCGTCTGCCCGCTGCTGTCCCTGAGCCAGTCAGTTCTCAGCGCCAGTGTGTGCTGCTTATTCTGAGCCTTCTCTTTTCTGCCATCTGAGGAGTTCCTTTTATCTCTTCTGTATGTAGGTTTTCTATTCTTGGGTCCCGTGTGGAGTGGACTGAATATCTGGGTTTCCCTGGATTCTGACATGGAAGTCTAACTCCCAGTGCTACCGTGCGATCGTGCGATGGTTGGGTGGGCGGCTTGGGAGGTGAGCAGGGGACGCACCCGAGTGTGGGGTGAAAGCCCAGTGAGATCTCCCACCCTCTTGACCTCTTCCGAAGTCAACCGTCCGAACCCTGCAGGACGACTCGCGCAGGAACCTGGCCAGACGAGCATCCTGTGCCCGGATTCCAGCCTCCAGAAGTGTGGGAAGTAAACACCTGCTCTCTAGAAGTCACTTGTCTGCGGTACCTCCTGATGGAAGCTGGAATTCGGATACCACGTCTTCTGCTTTCTGCTCTCCTCCTCCATAATAATTGCTTCTTACAAGAGGATATATAAGGCGCGAACTTTTGGAGACTTAAATGTTTGAATATGTCTTTATTCTACCTTCATGCTTGATTAATAATTTGGGCATAAAATTTCAGGCTAGAAATAATTTTCTTTTGGCATTTGGAAACTCTGGTCTGCTGAGGGAGGAACAGGGGAAGTAAGGGCTGCTAGAGAAGATGAAGGGGGCCCTCAGAAATTTTATTTCACTATAACACGTATTGTTTCTGTTCAATAACATTTGCTTCTGACTGGTTATAAAAACTATACTGGCCTCAGGGCCAAGGATTTAGCTCAAGTGGTACCGCATCTACCCTTGAAAGTACCAGGCCCCAAGTTCAATCCCTGGTTCCACCAAAAAAAAATGATATTGGCTTCATAACAATAATTCAACCCATCGATGCTGTCAGTTGCAGCCATGATTATAGGTCTATGATTACAAAGTCCCCTCCCACTTGTTGTCTTTGCCCAAATCTATTCCCTTGGGTTTAGGTGGTGACTCTTATCACCTGAAACGGATAACAATATGGAGTGTTTCTGCTGTTTTTTTAAATTGGGGATCCCTAAATGTCAGTATCTGTTTGGCTTGTGCTGGGCTTGTTCTGTTTCTCCAGCTAAGAATCTGTAGTCTCTTGCACAGGGGTTATAAGCCAACTCTATGTACTAGGCACTGGGTATGTGAGAGCAAACGTTTTTTTGTTAAGTGTGATCTCTGAATGTGACGTCCTTTGTTTCCTGTGTCCCTGAGTCTAGACCCTCTCTGACATGGTTTCTCATTTTCTTTCCTGCTGGCAACAGAACAGGAATCATTATCCTGCAAGAGATAGGGGCTGGAGGGAGGCGTAAACCCCACTACCCGCCCACCTCGCCCTGCCTTCCTTTTTCCTGGAGGCTTCAATATTGCTACACTTGTGGGTTCTGAGGGACAGACCTGTTCCTCTTCAGGCACTGGGTCTAACCTTCCTCTTTGCACTTGCCAGTCTTTATGTGCTGTGGTTTGGGGTGGTAGTGTCTCCTGGTTTTATTTAGAATGGCACTTGATGTTTCTGTTTGTCATTCCCTTTTCAGTTTGGGGTGATTTTTCAAGAGCTATATAAAAACTTTCTTAGGTATTAAAGATTGTAATCTCTTGTAATACATTTAAAAATATGTTTCACTGGTCATTTGACTCAATTTTTCACTATAGCCTGTTGTCATGCACAGAATTAGTCATCTGTTAATCATTCCTTAGATGTTTTTATCTTGGTGGGGCATTTTAGAAAAGCTTTCCATTGTTTCCGGGTATTCATTTATAGTTGCATTTAGCCTTATTTCATTTATAGCTTTGATATTTAAGTCTTCAATAGGTCTGGGATTATTTTGTCATAGAGTATGTCCTCCTTCTTCTTCCATCCCCTCCACGTGATGTGCTGCTGAGAGCTTGGTTTCAGTGACAGAGGTGAGAGACAACAGGGCAGGGAGAGGGCAACTGTTTGTGGCTGATTTCCCTTTTCTGATAATCCCACATCTCAAAATTTTCCAAATCTCTTTCAGTTTCTAGGCAGAAAAAGTAAGTTTCTCTCAAGCTATTTTTCTTCAGTTTTCTTATAAGTATTAATACTTATGAAAAAAGAGCAATGTGCTATAGGTTTCTGGATAGCTATTTACCATACTTTCCCCAGGGGTCTCTGAACTACTTGCTGTGAAGTCTCAGGCACAGAGAATAAAACTTCCTATAGAAAATACTTGAAGGTACCATTAAGGAGAGAAGTTTGGAAGTTGTCAAAAGCACTCTGTGCTTTTAAAAGTTTATTCTTATAAATAGGTAAAACAGAACTCCTTTTCTAGCTCAGGAATACGAAAGGGGAGGCAATGACATTTTACCATTATCACTGTGAACTATTTTTTATCACAGTAGCTTGTAATATAACTTGAAATCCAGGATTATGATACTTTGTGCTTCACTCTTATTGTCCGGAATTGCTTTTGCTATTCTAGGTCTCTTCTGGACTTCAGGATTATTTTCTGTATTCTATGAAGAATGTGTTTGGTATGTTGATTAGGATTGCAGTAAATTTATATATTAGTTTAGAAAGTATGACTATTTTGACTAATTTGCTTCTTGCTATCCAGCGATTTGGGCTCTTTTTGCACTTTCTGATGTTCTCTTGGATCTGCTTTTTTCAGACTGTTACAGTTTTTCTCTATAGCGGTGGTGCAGTCCCATGACATGGACGCTGCAGAGACTGTATCGCTGAAAGCTCTAAAAGTGTCACCATCATTCTCTGGAAGTTTTCACTCCCTTGGTTAATTCTTTAGTACTTTACTTTTCTTGAAGATACTGTGAATGGTGAATTTTCTAATTTCTTTTTTGGTGGATTCACTATTAGTGTACAGGAACACTTTAGGTTTTAAGTCTGGATTTTGTGTCCTATAGTTCTGCGCATTTTCGTGTCTTCTCTGCAGGGGATCACATCCATCTGTGAATAAAGAGTCTGATTTCTTCCCGTCCTATAATGTTTCTTTTATTCCTTTCTCTCACCTGATCATTCTGGCTAAAGTATCGTGTAGTATACTGAACAAGATTGGTGATGGGACCATCCTTGACTTGTTTCTGATTTTAGAGGGAAAGCTTTTAGTTTTTCCCCATTTTATATGAAGGGAACAGTGAGTTTGTCATAGATGGCTTTTATTAGATTGAAATAAAATCCTTCCATATCTTTTTTTGCAGTTTTCATCATGAATGGATGTTATATTTTTTGTGGCTTTTACTGGGTCTATTGAGATGATCATGCGATTTTTGTCTTGGCTTCTAGCAACATGAAGTATTGCATTTGTCACTTTGTGTATGTTGAACCATCCTTGCATTCCTGGGATGGAGCCTACTTGGTCATGACATATGGTCTTGTGATGATTTGCTGCATTGTCTCTGGCAGTATCTCACTGAGGATGCTTTGAGAATGTTCACACCTATGTTCTGCTCCTGAAACTAGCCAATAGTTTTCTTTTGCAGTTGAGTCTTCTGATCTTTGAATCAAGGTGATGCTCGCTACCTTTAATAAAACTGGTAATACTCTTTTCTTTTCAGTCTTCTTAAAGAGTGAGAAAAGTTGGCCCTTGATCTTCTCTGGAATTCTTGCAGAATTCAGTGAATCCATCAGATCCTGTAATTTTCTTCACTGGTAGATTTTTAAATTACTGCTATAACTTCATTGCCTGTTATTGGATTATTCAGAGTTTTTGTATCTTCTTGGCTCAGTTGGTAAGTCATAGGTATCAATAACCCATTCTCCAATTATTTGCATACAGAGTTTTGAAGTAGTTGGTAACCTGAATTTCAGCAGTATCCATTGTGATTTTGCCTTTTTTATTTATAATTGCACTTATGTGAATCTTTTATTTTCAGAAAGGGATAATTCATTGGTTAACCAGTCCTGACTGACTGCTTGGGCTAGGCAACTTATTGAGCTTCTGGCCACTTGACAGAGTTATATAGTCCTTGGGTCAGGGGCTTACTGAACCAAGTGGTATGGCATGACAGGGAAGTTTCTATATGGAGGAAACTTTGAGGTAGTAGGTACTGACTGAACTGCCAACTTGAGGAGCCTTGCAATGACATGGCTGTAGTTTACTGGCCAATTATAGGGAGAAGCAGATTTTGTTAGGTAGATTTTGGAAAGGTAAAGGGAAGGGAAGCATCTCAAAGGACAGGCCCAAGGGCCCTATCCTCCAATGAGATGGGGTCTTTGAGATGACTGTCACCCTGTAGAGGATCCGGAGAGGCAAAAGGCTCTCCCTTGCCTTAACCGAGCCTCAGGCTTCTGAGTTCTAAGTAAGCTGGCCAGTTAGAAACCGCAGACCTGGGACAGCGACTTTAAGAAGCCGGCAAGAGCTTTCAATCTTGGGGAACTTCACTGTCCTTGTTATTCTCATGTTTATTCATTTTTATTTTATCGTAAAAGATTCATGAAAGAGAAATGGGGTGGAGGTTATTATCTGTAGGACAGTAAGAAGATAGGAGGTCAAGGAGACCACACACACCCTGCATTTAGTGCTGAAACAGAAGGATCTCTAAGATCCAGAGCAACGGGTTGGAAGCAGCAGCTTAGAAGGAAAAAAACCCAAACAAAACAAATCAAAACCCCAAGCTGTTCTCTGTGCCTGAATGTGGAAGAAGGGAGATGCTACACTGGGACCCTACTCATCTTTCCTGGCATGAGAAAAGCCTATGTGGATCCTCCATGGTAATGTTGGAGCAAACGTAGGACATTTTTCATAGTGGAAATTAAGGCCCAACACTACTTGTTTTCCTATAATTTCTTTTGCTTATGATATGCTGAACGTTCACAAGACCTATGTGGATGAGAAGCCAATCTGATGGCCTTACCAGTACTTGAAACATAGCAGGCACACTATAAATTCTGGCTAAACAAATGAACGTGTGGGTAGATGTGTGAATGAGTTTATTACTGAGTATGAGGACATACTCAAAAATTGCTCAAGATTCCAAAAAAAACGTTGGTGGTATTGCTGTTAGAAATGTCATGGGAAAGTAGAGAAGGAAGTATCCCACTGGCTAATATCAATAATTGCTTCACTTTCAATTACCTATCAAGTGCAGTGCCCAGAAATAGGCCCCATGACTACAATGTACAGACCAGGGTTTGTTGTCGTGGACAGGGACCTGTGACTATATCAGCTTAACACCAGAGTATCCAGTCATTCTAGGAAGAAAATTAGCTCATCTATTTCTTTACTGCTATCTAGATAAGGTCAAGCTGTGACTGTCTGATGACTCCCCTCCCAGAATTCCTTCTGTCAACTGATGTTTCTGTGTGGTTACTGTGAACTTAAGAAACAGGTTAATTTAGTGGGTTCAGAGTCCACATGACAGCGGCAATTGCCCTTTTCAGAACAGTCACTATGTGTCAACGACTTTGCTTGTACTACATCATTTTTTAAAGTGAGGAAAGTATTTGTAACCCAAATTTGTAGATAAAGACATGAAACTCAGTGTTTTAAGGAAGTTCTGAAGGAAACCCCAACTATCTCCTGTCTGCTTGTGCCTGATCTTCCCGGCACTAGAGCCTTCAGGAGGACGTCCTGATGGAGCGCTGCCCGGTGGAAAGTTCTAGAAGCTCCTCCCCAGGAGTGTGTCAGAGGGCAGGACTGGCCACAGCTGCCACCCTTCTGGCCCATGCCTTTTGGGGAACTCTAGACCCTTGATGAGCCTTTGCTGCCCACATAATGTCATTTTCATTTCACATTTCTCAGTGTTTGACCTCGACTGCTTTTTTAAAAGTTTTTAGATACATCTTAAATGTGGCAAAGTCCACATATGTTAAGCTTATGGTTTATGCCATGTAACCCACCACATACACTAAGATTTAGAACATTCCTGGTATCTCAGAACTTTCCCTGTCGCCTCCCTGGGCTGTACCTCCCAAGAGAAATGACAACGGTAGCATCTGTCACCATGGGTCAGCTTTGCCTGATTTTTGAATTTCGTATTGTTCTTTTTGAGTTCTAATTAGTACAGGGGCCTCGAAACTTAGGTGCACACTGTGATTTTACCTATTGTTTGTCTATCATTAACCTTAAACTCTGTCCTGATCTTCCGATTCTACCAGGGCCAGAAATCACAGTCAACTTAATGACACTTTAGGAAAGCTCAGTCAGTTCGGGATGAGAGCTGCTCGCATAGTTCCGGGGTGGGGTCTATACAGTGCCCAGGTGTCCTGGCAAGAGGTCCCCGGTGCAGGCTTATTGTGGTCTCTTGCATTCCTGGCCCATGTCGGTGTCTGCTACAGCTTTCGCGTTCCCCTCAGTCTCTTTAGTCTTCTACCTCTTCCCAGAAGCATCAGCTGATGTCCCCTTTCCCATCTGCTTCCTGTCATCATTCTTGCAGGCCACTTTGCACAGTTTTTCAAGGCCGCCTTCAGGTCCGTCAGTCCTCTGTGCTCCATCTGGTCCCACTCGGGTACATGGCCCATTTCCCTTGCTCCACGGTGCCAGTCTGAGTGACAAGGGACATGCAGCAATGACCACAGGCTCCTCTCTCTAGAAACTGCATCTGCAGCCGCTGACCTGGACTCCAGACAGCCCTCCTCACCTTGGCTTGACAAGCACATCTCGTCCTCAGATCCACAGTCTAAAGAGAATTTCAGCCTCGCCTTCTCTGGAGTCTCCTCGTGGACTGAGCGGCGGAGTGTCACCTCAGGGACTCATCCTGGCCTCGCCATGTTGTTAGATTCCACCTTTGTCCTCTGCCTTCCTTGCCTGGGAATTATTGAACCTCCTCCAGTGCGGGGAAACCTGACTCTTATGCGATCATCTATTTCTCTGCCTCTTTTTCTTCAGATTTTTGTTTTAGACTTTTTACGATTCTGGCATTTGAAGCTCAGCCTCAGCGTTCTTACCCCTAATGAGTGTCTCTTTCAAAACCCTTTTTCTAGTGGAAGTTGGGAACATTTGTGTAGAAACACAAAAGCCAAGAACGGTCTCCTTTTGTCTGCCCTGTCTCCCTTCCCTGTGCAAACCCACTCCTAGCTGCTGGCTGCATGGTGGGGAGTACAAAGAGGTGGACTGTGGGGTTTCACTTGTGATGAAAATTTGTGTTGCTATTAGAATATGACACTTCCTAACTATCACAAATTACTAAGAATCTGCTAAGAGCGAGGTAGTTTATGAGAAGCCTTCAAGGGGAGCAAAGATAAAAGATTATAGTTTTAAATCACATTTGTGCTACATCTTCCCATGGGACTGGATGAGGAGAGGCAAGAAGATTATGGTCAGTGGTAACTTACAATTTTTAATCAGGAAGACTCCTGTAAAACACCAATACAGACTTCACAGGGGAAGAGCTTTGCACTGAATGTCTGTTTTGGGGGGTGGTGGTAGAAATGTGACGGCAAAAAAATTATAACAAATCAGAAATACCTTGAAAGAAGTTGGAATTTTATTAATCTCTTCATCTCACCCTTCCCACATAGATATTGGAGCTGAAGGTAAGAATAGCGATGTCTTTACAGACTTTTTAGTGATGATGGTTGGTAGAATTGCTGATCTGAACTAAAGTAGGACTTTCGTTCTTTGGAGTAAATTTGTGGGAACCTCAAGGGACATGTGGGATCGCCTAGTGAAGTCCCAAAGCACCCCAGATTTTACAGACCATAACAGGGAGGAGTGAAGGAGCCGAAGGAGGAGGAGCAGGTGGTGCAGCCTCTATTTTTAGTAGTGTGTATTAACTGTACATGTTTATAGACCTTAGTATGTTTTTTCTCTGCAGGTATGTAGTGCACTGACGGACACTAACCTTCCTTTCCCATGATCCTTTACTCCCCAACCCCTAGGAATCACTATTCTTTCAGGTTTCCACATGTGCAGGAGAACATGTCAACTTATCTTTCTGTCTCTGGATTATTTCATTGAACATATCTCCTACTTCCATCCATTTTGCTTCAAAAGACAGAATTTTATTCTTCTTTATGGCTGAATAATACTCCATTGTGTATCTGTTTCATATCTTTATTCATTCATCTGTCAGCTAAGTTGGTTCTATATCCTTGCATTGTAATAGTACGGTGGTAAACATGCATGTCTGTTTCCCTTGAATATACACCCAGAAGTGGGATAGGAGGGTTTATTTTTAGTATTTTTTTTTTTTTAGGAAATGCAAAAATAGACCAATGGAATTATAGTAACCTAAGAAGTTTCTGCATGGCAAAGGAAACAATCAACAGGGTGAAGAAACAGAAGGCAGAAAATGTTTTCACTCTTCATTTGACAGAAGGTCAATGTCTAGAATACACACAGAGAACTCACAAAAATTAACAAAAACCAAATAATCCAATTGAAAAGTAGGCAAATGACCTGAATAGACACTTCACAAAAGGAGAAATGGCACTGGCCGCCATCAGGCAAACCCTTCCATGGGAACTGCAGCCATGTCTCATTGGTTTCTTTGGTTATGTTTTTGGTCTGCCTCAGAGTCAGGCGCTGGCTGTAATCTTCTTCTCACATGTCCCCTAAACAGGAAGTTGGCTGTCTATTGTCATCATCTGTCATCTCTCAGCACTAACAAGCAAGTGCATGTTTCACTAATGAGACAGAGTCTAATAATCTCACATGTAGAGAAGGGAAAAGAAGGATTAAAAACTGTTCATCTGTTTTTAAAAATGGTAATTCCTGTACACAACTGGGGAGAGTACAAAAGGGTAAAGAGTGAGAAGTACTTCTCCCTATGACCCTATCCAGTCATGGGTCACCTTTCCTAGAGCAACCACTGTTGCCTGGTCTTGAGCAGCTTCCCAGAGAGAGGAGCAATTTCTTTCACATAATTACCCTGTACATCAGTAGATTCTAGGCGGTCCTGCCCCACACTTCTCATTCTGACACATACTGAAGCACAGTTTGGGGAGTTCAGGTGATGCCGAGCCCCACCACCTCTGAGCTCCCACCTGCAGTGGCTCCGTGCTGCCAGCAGGAGGCAGTGTGAGGCCCCAGGGTTGTGAGGGTTCCTCTCTGCCACTGGGCAACATACCTAATCCTGCATTCTCTCTGTCTCCTCTTCTATGTGACTAACACCTTTCCTTTTCATTTGTTAACGTTTATTAGTTAAATAGTAAAGTTAAATGAAATAATGAATGGCAAGAGGCTAGTCCAGATCTTGTCTGAATTAGATGTCTGGTAAACGTGTCCCTCTCGCTGTCCTCCCCACTTGCTCTTTGTTGGGTTTTGTGTTTAATGTCACTGGAAACAAATTCCAGGTGTGACCTCGAGCCTGCCTCAGACATGCTCATCTCCACGGACCTTAGCACAAGGCAGACACATAACAGCTGCTGGAGGGAAGGGGTGTGGGAGCCGTCCGCTGGGCGCCAGCGGGGAAGAACTCGGCCATGCCAGGCACTCAGAGCTATCGAGCATGAGTAAGGGGCTTGGAGGAAAAAAAACCTTCATGGATAAAAAGGATTTCTCTCCTTTTCCATCTTTCTCTTCCCACTTCTCTCCTTTCTTCGTACACGGAGTCCAGACATGGGGAGGTTTCTAAGCCCCGTCTGACTAGGTTTCAGTTTTGAACTGAGCTCTGTTTACCTCTGGTTTTCTGTCTCCATCTGTTGTTCCTCCTGCCACTTTGCTCTGTCCCCAGAGGAATGGATACCAGGAAGTAACTCAGTGTCCCCTATGACCTCAGTTCTCGGAAAAAGGCCACAGTGTGAGTTAGACACACTTGTTAGGGCTCACAGACTCACTGGAACCATCTGTGGGCCCCAGATTTAGTAATGATGGACAAAGAAAGCAGCCTATGCTGATATAGTGATGGGCATGACATTCGCTCCTTCTCCTGTCTCGAGTAGATGCTCTTAAGAGGACTTTGCAGTTGAAAGTGGCATGAGCTATCCCTAGTCAGTCCTTCCTCAGTTGAGGTCTGGCATCAGATTTGTCCAGGTGAGGGTGCCAGACTTCCCAGCTAGCAATGAGAGAGAGAGAAGGTTGGCAGGCCTAGGAGGTGGCACGAGCATAGACAGTTACAACAGGGAGTGTATGGAGAAGGGAGAGACAGGTCTGCCTATGGCTGGGACTCCGTGCTGGGCTCCAGTGCTGACTGGGCCAACTGTGGATGGCCGGAGGGCTCAGGATATGACTGACTTTGGTTTCAGGCTGTGGAATCTGGGCCTTTGGTCCATTATAATCTTACACTCTGTGTGATGATTTCGTTAGTGTCTGGCTCCCCATTGGTTGGCTGGCTCCAATACCGAAGGCGCCATCTCCTTCTGTCCACCTCTAGTCACCAGTGACCAAGATGGACGCTCAGTACGCACTGGGACATGGATGGGTGAATGGATGAATCATCGCTTTCTGAGGGGAGAGATAGACTCAGATCAATGTTTCTAACAGCTGTGAACTCGAGTCCCTGAGCTGCTCCCTCTGGCTTCCCTCTGTCCCTCGGGTACTGGCCTCTCCTGGCGTCTGGGCAGGTCAGATACTACCTTGCCGGTGCAGTACCTGCTCCCATCGCCCTATACTTGTTTGACCTGTACAATTCAAAATAATGTGAAAAATGTACATTTTTAGAGTTAGAGAAGACTAATCTAAAATTGAGCTCTATCTCTAATTAGCTGTCAGTCTCTGAGGGAAATTATCCCTTTTAATCTGATTTCTTCCCCCGTGAAAGAGGAATGATCATAAATGTCTACTTCATTGTAGTTCAATGATGGAATAACTCAGTGATATAAGAATTTTGGCACATAATAGGTGTTCTTTGTTTCATTTTTTATATTTAATTTTATTTTCTCAACATGTACTTTAAAATCGTAAGAAAATATTAATTTTTATATAGTTTCCCTGTTTTTAAAATATTCATAGGCAGTACAAAAAACTTTGTTTGTATGACAAAATTTTAATAATTACTTATAATTGTTATTAGCATTTTATGTGTTATCTTCTAGAATGTTCTTAGTTCTTGAGAAAATTCACATGTTTTTAAAAGTGGAAATTCTTGCACACAACTGGGGAGGGTACAAAAGGGTAAAAAGTGAGAAGTACTTCTTTCTTTTACCCTACTCCAGTCATGGGTCACCTTTCCTAGAGTAGCCGCTGTC
>PVIR01039010.1:0-14198 GCA_004026965.1 Petromus typicus | reverse complement strand
CTTCATTTTCTCATACCAGAGAAAAGATGCGATATGTACCTATCTGTGCCCTATTTATTTCACTTATGAGGATATCCTCAAGGTATGTCCATTTAAGTAGAAATGATTCAAACTTATCATTTTTTATGGCAGAGTAGTACTCCATTCTGTAGAAGAACCACAGCTTTTTTTATCCAGTCTCCAGTTGATGGACACTTGGATTGTTTCCAAGATGTAGCAATCACAAACTGGGCTGCTATAAACATGGGTGCACATATGTCACTGTGATATGAGTCTTTTAATTCTTCTGTGTATATACCTAGCAGGGCAATGGCCGGGTCAAATGGGACCGTCAATCCTAGCTTTTTGAGGATTCTCCAAACTGATCTCCACAGGGATTGTATGAGTCTACAGTCCCACCAACTGTGGAGAAGGGTTCTATATTTTTTAAGGAAAGTGACAAGAAAAAAGTCTGTATATATATGTTTAGTCGAAATGGAGTTTTTTCAGTTTTGGTGGTTTTTTTTGGTTTTTTTTGTTTTTGAGATAAGGTCTCGCTTTGTAGTTCAGGCTGGCCCTGAGCTCAGCCTCAAACTCATCACAGCAATCCTCCTGCCTCTGCCTCCCAAGTGCTGGGATTACAGGCGTGAGCCACCATGCCCGGCACTATGGTATGTGGTACTAGTTGCTGCTGGGGTGAGTCTCCACGCCCAGTATTGTATGTGATTAAATGGGGATTGAACCTGGGCCCTTGCACTTGCAAGACAGGCGCCAGAACCACTGAGCTAAATCCCTGGCCCCAGATATTTTTAAACCTTACTTGATTAAATCCATGATTTTGGAACCTACTGCAAAGACCCAATTGTGTGCTACTCTAAAAGTTGTATGGGTTTTTATCTAAATAAAATGTTATGCTTGTGTTTAAATATTTTTTCATTAGAGAAATCTAAATATTTAAAATAACTGGCTGTATTTTTATTCAGAGATGTTGGTGAGTTATCTGTTGGGCATTTTGTATTTTTAATGATAATATTAGTATCTATTATACAGCATTTGGAAAATAAAGCTAAGTAATAAGAAAAAATCTAAAAATTAGTTGTATTCCTATCTTCTGTACATAATCATTGCTAATATTTTAGATACTTTAATAAAAATTTTGAATCATTAAGCTGGGCATAGTGGTATAAGCCTATAATTCCAGCACTCTGGGACACTGAGACAAGAGAATTTCAAGTTCAAGCCCAGCCTGGGCAACTTAGTGACTTAGCAAGACCCTGTCTCAAAATAAAAAAATAAAAGAGATGTGGGAATGTAGTTCAGTGCAAAGGCCCTGAATTCAGAGGGGGGAAGGGGAAGAAATGTTAGTTGCCAGTAGTCATTGAGACTAAGAACATTTTTAATAGTGTATGTTTTGTGTATGTATATGAAATCTGTTCTATGCGTATGAAACTATATTGGTTTGGTCCCATTTACCTGGATATTCTTACTTTGCTAGTAATTAATAGACTTAAATTGTAGTCTTAATTGTGAATGCTTATAATAGAGAAATTCCAGTAGAAAATGTATAGTCAAGAAAAATTATCAGAAGGTGGTACTCCAGAATTTGGTGCATTTTTTTACCCTTAATTTATCTTTAATATTTAGCTAAGAGAATTAAAAGTTCGATTGCTTTCACTTAATTATAACCTAAATTACTTTGAAGGTGTAACTTAAATTTTTTTTACCTTAATAAAGCTGGAGAACTAAACACTAGACTATTGAGAATATGTGTATTTGTTTTTAGCACTACTATTATTTTTGTCTGTGTGTGGTTTATTTACATGTAAGCTTTCTCATATTTGAACATGAAAAATTTAACTGGATTATTTTTGTATTTTAAGTTTATAGAATAAAATATTTTGATTAAAAGCAGTCAAGTTGTGTAATAAGAGTAATAAGTAATAAGCTTAGTAATAAGAATATTTCACTAGCCTGTGCAAAGTCTTGAGTTTGATTACCAGGACTGCAAAACAAATCTTTTCATTTTCCAATGCTCAGTTTAAGCAAAGAACATGGGCTTTTTGGTTGAGATATTCCTGAATTTGAATCCAGGTTCTACTATTTGTAGACTTGTGTGTCCTGGGTTGGCTAGGTACTTATTTCACTGAGCCTGTGTGTATTTATATGTAAAATGGAGATAACAGCTCTACACAGTAGTGCATTCCTGTAATCCCAAAGTCCTGGCAGCCCAAGATAGGAAGATAAAAGTTCAAGTCCAGCCTGAGCTGTCTTAAAATTTTTAAAAAATTTTTTTAAATCAGAGACTGGGAGTGTAGCTCATTGGGAAGGCCCAGGGTTCAATTCTCCTTAATATATACACACACAGAGAAAAAAATATATAAAGATAACAAAGTTATAAAGATAAGTTTTAATAATATAGGCAAAGTCTGGTATCTGTAGAATATACAGATTTTCTTTTTTTTTTTTAATCCCAGGGTTTTGTTTTTCCTTTAGTGAAGGGTAAGTCACATAATGCACAATTTAAAATTAACCATTTGAAAGTAAGTACTTCGGGGACATTTTGTATATTCATGTTGTTATGCAAGCTATCTTCTTTAGCTAATTCCAAAACATTTTCACCATCCAAAAAGAAAACTCCATACCCACAGTAGATTCTCATTTTATCTAAAATGTTTGTGACTGGTCCATAAGTCATTTGTTTCACTGTGGCAGCTCTGATTTGAAAATGTTACATTCCCACCACTTTGAACCATGGATAGTACATGCATGACTGTCCCAGTGGGTGGGTTTTTAATTAATTTTATTAGTAAGAAAACCAATAAAAGTGATTAGATGTGGTTGTACCACCAGTAGTACAAACCACTGGAAGGGACACTCATGCATGTAGCACCAGTGGTTCAGGCAGCAAGAATGTGTTAACCACCAGTCTGTATTTTATGGATAAACAATATATTTATTTATTCGTGATATTTCATGTAAATAGAATCATGCAATATGTCACTTTGTGTCCAACTTCATTCACTTAGCATGGTACCAAAGTTCATGCTGTAGCACACATTACTGCATTCTTTTCAACTTTTTTTGCCTTACGTAATGTTTATATTACTGCATTCTTTTGCCTTACATAATGTTTATATTACTTGTGTGGAGGTGGGGTATGTATGTAACATACCTTCATTCCCTTTTTCTTCCCCTTTCCTACCTCTCCCTCCCCTTTTCTCCATCTCTTGCTTCTCTTCCCATTTGAGAAAGATGCGTCTCCCTATTTCCTTTTATCCTTTATTTTGCTGTTTGTTTTGTTGTTGTTGTACATTTGTTTGTTTTGTTGGTCCTGGGGATTGAACTCAGGACTTTGCACTTACCCGGCAGGTACGTGCCCACTGAGCTAAATCCCTGGCCTTTTTGCTCTTCATTTGTAATTTGGTTTTCTCATATAAGAGAAACCACTGTGGTATTTAAGCTTGTATTGATTTATTTCATTTAACATTATGATCTAAAGATGCAACCATTTTTCTGCAAATTACTGGTTTATCTTTTAAAAAAATTTTCATAGCCATACATTTGTTTATTTCTTTGTATCATTATTTTTTTTGATAAACTGAGTTTATTGGTACATTTTAGGAATACATTATTGAGAATTCCTCATTGAGAATTTGTACCTGTACATGGTATATCTTGATTCTTATTTTTGCTGATTCTCCTGCCTTCCCTACAACTCCCTTTCTCCTATATACATAAGCCTTGTTTCCAGTTTTTCCTTTGTGCTATCAAAATTTTTTTTATTTTACATCATAATTTAAGGCAAGTTATAATCATTTCCCACTTAAAGTGATGGTGTTTTCCTCTTTAATGTACACTAGAAGTGAGTTTTTAAAAATGTTATATAAATAAAAGCACAGATTGAGAAGCTGCCTGATGTAGTCTCATTTTGGATTTCTGCCTGTGTTGCCTGTGCCTGGGGTCATATACAAAGAGGGAAAACCAACTTTGCCCATTCTGAAGTATTTACACCATGTTTTCTTCTTGTTATTTCATAGTTTTGGATATTAGTTTTTTAAGTCTTTGATTCTTTTTTTTAATTGGTACATGTTTGCAGTACAGTATATGCAGTTTAAAATCATCTTAGGGGAGTGTTTACATATCCATAATGCAGCTTGATCTTTTTTGAAGTCCAGCTCCCCTTCCCTTTTGCCACCCTCCTTCCTCTAAATCTCTTTTCCTTATTTTGGTTCTTGTTGATACTGTTTATTTTATCTCATGTTTATGACATACTGTGTTTACATTCATTGAAGTTATGTTCCTGTACATGGCATATCTTTGTTTTTGCCTATTTCCCCTTTACCTCCCTCCCCCATCTTCTTACCCTAGGTCTCCCAGAGCCCTTTTCATTTACAAGAGATCTATCCCTTTGTTTTCTTCTATCCATCCTTCATTGTGTTAGTTGTACTTTTTATTCAAATGAGAGATACTGTGCGGTATTTAAGTTGGTGTGTGTGATTTATTTCACTCAATATATTTGCCAGGTGCATCCATTTTTCTACAAATTGCTTGAATTTGTCCTGCCTTATAGATGAGTAGTATTGCATTTTATTTGGATACCACATTTTCTTTATTCAGTCATCTGTTGTTGGCAGCTTCCAGATTTTAGTTATGAATTGTGCTACTATAAATATTGGTATGCATGTATCACTGAAGTGGCTCTTTGAAGCAGATACCTAGAAGGGGCTATCTGAGTCAGATGGAATTTCTAATTTTAGTTCATTGAGGAAACTGAATTCTGACTTCCATAATGGTTATACTAATTTACATTCCCAGGAACAATGTAGGAGGGTTTCTCTTTCACTGTAGTCACATCAGCATTTTTTTTTTTTACTTGATTGCTATTCTTTCTGGTATAAGATAGAATCTTAGTATTGCTTTACTTTGGATTTCTTTAATGACAAGAGATGTTGAATATTTTTTCATATATTTTTTGTCTATTTGTACTTCTCTAAGAACAACTGTTCATTTCACTTACCCATTTCTTGTTAGGTATTCACATTCAAATTTTATTAAAGATGAGTGGCAAGTCCTTGTTTATATTTCATATAACTTTTTCAGGAAAGTTCTTACTTTGTGACCACTTTGAATATACAATTAAATGTTATTATTTTAATCTTATTTAAACATATATTTTTATTTGATATAGTTTAATATTAAATACAGTTTCAGTATGGTATATATATGTAACATTTTGATGTGTTCTAACCTTAAATACATATAATTTTATTTTTAAGTTATACCTCTATAAAGCTACAAAAAAAGAAGGAATCATCTGGTCTCTGAAGGATGAATAAGGAGCCCTAGGTAGTTAGTTGCTTTGCTGTTCTTCTGTATTGATAGACAAGATGATGTCTATAAATAGCAAAACTTGGTAGTGTTTTCTGAAGGAAAGTTTCATTTAAGGCTAAGAAAAACATACAGAAGATAGCCAAAAGGTAAATTGTCAGAAATTTTTATAGTGCTACATCAAAATTACTGATTACTTTGATTAAAATCTCTTTTTTCTGGAAAATTAGAATATCTCCTGATGATGCAAAGCAAAATCCTAAGGTACCTAAAACTTCATTTTAAATAGTAATTTTATAATATAAATATATATAATATATTTGTCTTTATTGATACATTATGACTTTAAGTAATTTTCAAGGAATAACCTTTGGGGAGAGTTTTAAAGATTAAATTAAACTTCTTGAGTTATAAGAAGATAATGCTTTAATTATGTCATTTACTTTAATTTTTTGTTGTGTCTTCCTCAGTGCCTATTGTAAAGAGTGCAGAAAAAGTAGAATCTTCCTCTTCTGTCGCAACCAAGCATTCAGTGCGTTCTTCACAGGAAACTGCTGAAGAACCACCAACAAAACAGATAAGGAAATCTGCTCGAGTTAAACCATCTGGACGTACTTCAGCTCCTAAGAAGAGTACTTCTAAAGCTTTCATAGCAAAGAAAAAAGGCAAAAACGCAGAAGAAAAGGTTAGTTGTATCTCCTGCTAATTTATATAGAGGCCTTTGTAGTTCCTTATTGATGCTATACAATTAGGAATTTATCAGCACTGTGATTAGGCTCTTTAGGAATGTACCAGTGTAGAGATCTTTACGGCCCCACATAGCTATTGAGAAAATGACATTTCTTTTTCTTTGGTAATTTGGAACTTTTTATAATCTTCTTCAAAACCACCATGGATGCGCTGTATGGGTGTATGTTTTCTAGCTCATTAGTTTAAAATTTAGTACGTTTAAAAACTATTATGCTATACTGGGAATTGAATGCCTCATACATGCTAAACAAATACTCTATCACTCCACTAAGTTCCCTGCCCTTTTTTATTTTGAAACATGAACTTGCTGAGTTGCCCACACTGCCCTTCAACTTAGTCTTCCTATCTCAGCTTCCTCAGGAGCTGGGATTACAAGGCATGTGCCACTATACCTGGCTAAAATTCAGTGTATTTAAAAAAAAATCTTTGTGCAGTGCATAAACTGTACTTCAAAAAACTGTTGGGAGGGAATCAGTGTGATGAGTGTAGTGATGTTTGAGTGTTACACTTCATATCTAGACATCCCCCAAACACTCATGCCCTCTTTATGCAAAATGCATTTAGACCATCTTTAAGAGTTGCCAAGTCCTAGTTTCAGCATTACTAAAAAGTCCAAGTCCAAGTTTCTTCTGAGATTTAAGGCAAACTCTTAGCTGCAGGGCCCCTGTAAAAATGAAAGAAAAGTTAAATCGGCCAACATCCAAAGATTCCCATTCCAAAGGTATAGCTATGATGGTAGAAAGAGTTGGGACCAAAGCAAGAACCTCATTCATCAGAGCAAACATTAAATCGTGTAGTACCGTGTCTAGCACCTGGAACAATCTGTGTCTAGATAAGTGAACTTCAAAAGTCACAGGCAGGGAGAAAAGGGAAAAAATGAGAAGTCATGTCATATTCTGGTACAAGCTCTTAATGTTGAATGTGATTATCATGTGTATTCATAATGTACCAATAAAGATAATTTTTTTAAAAAATAAAAAAATGGGAAAAAGTCACAGGAATACTAATGAGGGCACAAGCTCCCCCAAGTGTCACAGAAATGGAGAATTGTTTTAGTCTAACCTGAGTAGTAGTTGTTAATAGCCTCTCCTTATATCCTTTATTCTGTAAAACTGTTTGTTTTACTTGCAAAACTTTGTTTCCCTTGACTGCTTTATTTTGCTAATATTAAGTCAACTTTGCCTAGTAGCCTGCTTTCTGCCTTACCCCTATGTGTAGCATCTGCAAATGGTGACCTTCCTCTCCCTCCTCTCCTCCATAAATCTTCTCACTAGAATTAGCACTTCTCCAGCTTCAAAAACAACCTACTTGTAACCATGTTAACTAGCTAAGCCCCAATAAAGTCCAGCTAGCCCACTTGCAGATGTACAAGTGGAGTATGTGGTCAATTGTTACCCCTCCCTGTCATTTATAAAACTGTTGGGAAAACTGAAATGGGAGGCCAGTCCATCTGAAAGGGACTGTTTCCCTTTTGCTGATCCTTGCTAATAGAAGTTTTTGTTTATCCCAAGTTCTGAGTCTCTCAGGTACTTTCAAGTTTCCTTTGCTACAATACAAAGGACTTGGTTGGTGGCCCTGCCCCCACAGCAGTGATGGACCTTGTATCCCTCATATCCTTTCTCTTGGGCTGGCTTTTGCTCAGTTCTTGGGGCTTTCCAAAGACATTCCACATTCCTGGCTTTCCAACATTCCACTACTCTGACTTTACTCACAGCTTCATGAATTGTCCTCTTAGGGCCCTTCTGAAATCTGAGTGGAAGGCTTCCTGATCCCCAACTTTTTCATTTTCGTTTGCCTAAAATCAGTACCATGCAGATGATGCCAAAATTTGCTACCACCTTGAGCAGTAACTGAGCCCTTTTACATCTTTCTGGTGGTTGCATCTGAGTGCAACCATCTGAGTGCCTGGGTGGCTGAGCACACTAAACTGAGTTCTGAGAAATCAGTTCCCATTCTCTATGCTGCTGCTGCCTTTCTGAAGCATAGTGCCCCAGGGCTCTCTTCTCAAGGCAAAGTCTTTAATCTTTTTTAATTTTTTAAAATCTTTATTGGTACATTAAATATACACATCATGATTGCACTCCATAATGGGGATTTGTACCAGTATAAGACACAACTTAATTCTCATTTTTTCCCATAGCCCTACCCACCCTACCACCCCCCCATAGACATAAACTTTGTTTCCTTACTTTTTTGTTAATCATTACAATTTTGAGCCTACAAGGAGTTAGAATCCTGTTGATTCTCCTGATGCCCTCAGGCCATCTTTTCTGTTTTCCTGGTCCAAAGTACTTGGCTTTTTTTTTTTTTAACTTGTATTCTAGTTGAATTTTGAGTATATAAAATCACTAATTTTAAATGTATTTTAAAGTACAGGTATCTATATCAATTAACAACAGTAAAACTACTACCCACATGAAGATTTTTAACAAAAATCTTAAATATGAATACCATGTAGTCTTTTAAATGTGAAATTTCTTATAACATTCTTATTTCTGCCTAATAAAAATGTTACTCTTCGTTTCTAAAACTCAAGAATTTCTAGTATCTTCACACTCTTTTAACTTCTGTTTTTTACAAATACGAGTATCTTGGATCAGTTTTTTTTAAACTTAATTTGGATCTTATTGAGAATTTAACCAGTTTATAATTCACTTCTATCTCTGTCAGTATATCTTCTGCAAATTTTAATGGATCCATGGTATTTTTCTTTTGCTATTTTTTCTTTTTTAAGGTTTTTTGAGACAGGGTCTCGCTTTGTGGTTCAGGCTGGCCCTGAGCTCAGCCTCAAACTCTCATCACAGCAATCCTCTTGCCTCTGCCTCCCAAGTGCTGGGATTCCAGATGTGAGCCACCACGCCTGGCACTGTGGTATGTGGTACTGGTTGCTGCTGGGGGTGAGTTTCCAGGCTCAGTATGGTATGCGGTTAACGGGGATCAAACCTGGGTCCTTGCGCTTGCAAGACAGGCGCTGGAACCACTGAGCTAACTCCCCAGCCCTCTTTTGCCGTTTTTTCTTGATTTTTCTGGGAAAAATCCATTTTATTATTTTCAGTTTCAGAAACTTGGAATATATATATTTTTATGCAGAACTCAATGACAAGTTGACTTCTGTGAATTACCATCTGATACAGTAATTTCTGCTTTTCCGTATCCATACCTCTCCAGTGCTTTGGAACTTTTCTCCTTATATCATTATTATTAACATTATAAACTTGTTGGGTTTTTTTTTTCCAAAGGAAATAAAACTCTACCATTTTCCTATTTTGTCTGATTAACATTTAGAATACCTTTACTGTATTCATCCTACCCACAGTGACAAGGTCTAACATACATTTTGATTTAACAACATGCATCATTATATTACATGGCAAAAATAAAATAATATTTATTTACCCAATGCATTGAGTATTTGGCACACACTTTGATAGTTTAAAACTGGATAAACTGAAAAATCTATATCTAGCTTACAAATCTATTTCACATTTAGGTTTATTACTCTATATGTGACAATTTTAGATATTGTGTTTCTTAACTAGTTTTAAGAGTCAAGCCTTTCATGTTGGCTTCAGTAAATCAGGAAAATTTTCAGATAAGAGTTTTTGGTCAGTATACTTTCCTAACCCTTTGGTATCTAAGAAAGCCTCCCAGTTTGCCTTCATGCATAAATATTAACTTGGCAGAATATTTAATTCTTGATTCTAAATTATATTTCTCTTAGAACTCTGTAGAATTGTCTCCTAGCATTGAGAACTGCAAGATTAAAATCTGAGGTTAGCCTGAGTTTTGCCCCTTTGTAAATAACCTACTCTATCAGAATACTTGCAAATCCTTATCCCTGGAATTTTAAAAAGTCATAGGAATATGTCTTAAGTATTGCTTTCTTTTCGTGAAATTTCAATGGTACCCCGTGAGCCTTCATTTGTAGGCCTACTTCATTCTTCAACTCTGGAAAATTTTCTTGTTAGTTCCCCTTTTTTTTCTGGTGCTGGAAATCAAACTCAGGACCTTGTGCCGGCGAGCCTGGTGTGGTGCCACTGAGCTAAATCTCTGGCCCAGTTCCTTAATTGTTTCAGCTTCATTTGTTTGGTCCTCTGTTTCAGTTATTCCTGTTACATGTAGATTGTATCTCCTGAACAAGCCCTCTGCATCTGTCTTTTTCTCTCTCTCTCTCGCTTTTTTTTTTTTTTTTTGGTTTTTGAGACAGGGTCTCACTGTGTAGTTCAGGCTGGCCTCAGACTTGCTGGGATCCTCCAGCCTCAGCTTCCCAAGTGCTGTTATTATAGGTACTTAGGAAATAACACCCATAAGAGAAAAATAGAATCTAGAATCTGCATAAATTAACATTCATAATGTCTAAGATACAATCCACAGTTACCCAAAAGACATAGTAAAGTGAACACCTTTATGACCTTAATGTTTACATTAGCAAACAAAAATTTTAAAAATCGCTATTCAAATTGCCTTTGATGAAGTTAAAAGTACATGCACATGTGCAGTCACACACACATACCCATAATTGTAGGGTTTAAAAAGATAGGCTATCTTAGCAAAGAAGCAGAAAAGATAGAAATAAGCCAATGAAAACTGAGGTATTAAAAATCATTGTATGATTCTCAGGAATTGATTAGAGATGACAAAAGAAAGAGCTGGGGAAGGTCAGGGATTGAGCTCAGTGGCACTGGGTCTGTGTCTGTTTTGCGAGCACAAGGTTGTAAGTTCGTCCGGGGAGGGGTGGGGAGAAAGAGAGGAGGTGGGAATAGAAATAGAAATTATCTTGTATGAAGAACTGAGATAAAATTTAAAATATTGAGGGAAAAAATAAACAACTCAGGAGATCTTTTGGGATTTTAAAATTTAGGTAATGTCAAAGGTGTAACATACATGTAATTGGAGTCCTTAAAAAAAAAGAGACTGGGCAGGAAAAATATTGAAGAAATATTATATCTAGATTCCCCAGTTGAGTGAAGGATAGACATATACACAGACAGAATATACAGCCAAGAACAAACTCAAGTCTAAGCCAAGACATATAAAAGTCAATCTGTTACAAACCAGAGATAGAAAACAATTCTTTTTTAAAATTACTAAATTCAGTATACTGGTACATTTTAAGACTACATTATGATCACATTCTTTATTGAGAATTTGTACCTATACATGATACATGTTCTTTTTTTCCCCATTCCTCTGCCCTTCTTTCAACCTTCCAATCTGCTTATGTATACAACCTTTGTTTCTGTTTTTTCCTTTTTACCATCACATTTTTTCTTTCCCTTCTTTGCTTTCCTTTGCCCCCACGAAGTTCCCCTTGCCCTTTGAGCATTTTCTTCCTATTTCACAATACCTATTATACATTTTGGACTTCATTTACACCTTTATTTCTGACGCTGGAGAAACAATACAGTATTTACACATCTATGTTCTATTTACTTCACTTAGGAATATTGCCTCGAGGAGCATCCATTTAGCTAGGCATGTCTCTATCATTCTTTATGTCAGTAATACTCCATTTTATTTTTTTAAAAAAACCACACATCTTCTTTATCCAATCTCCAATTGATAGGCAGATTTAGTTTTTACAAAGTGCACTGCTATAAACACAGGTGCACACATGTTGTTGCAGTATGATGCTTTTAATTCTTGGTGAATATACCCAGCAGGGAGATAGCAGGGTCAAATGGGACCTCTAATCTTAAAAGCAGCAGTGTAAAAATGAAAAAATGTGCAGAGAAACATGAATTTGATTAACAACTGAGTTTCCTCATTTGAAAGCATGAATGCCAAAAGAGAGCAGAATAACACCTTTAAGGTACTAAAAAAAAAGAAAATATTGTCAACCGAAAACTCTATATTTTAAGAATGAAAAGAAATTTAGAGGGCCGGGAATTTAGCTCAGTGGTTCCAGCGCCTGTCTTGCAAGCGCAAGGACCTGGGTTGGATCCCAAGTAACCACATACCATACTGGGCGTGGAGACTCACCCCCAGCAGCAACCAGTACCACATACCACAGTGCCGGGTGTGGTGGCTCACGCCTGTCATCCCAGCACTCGGGAGGCAGAGGCAGGAGGATTGCTGTGATGTGAGTTGGAGGCTGAGCTGAGGGCCAGCCTGGACCACAAAGTGAGACCCTGTCTCAAAAAAAAAAAAAAAGTAACTTAGAATAAATTCAGTTTTGGTCAGTAAAGCAGAAAAGACTCCTTATAGAATCTTCTAGTGTTCTTTATATAATTCATGTGTGTATTTAGTCTTAAATCTATTCTGCATTTTTATATTTATTGCTATAATAAAACGTATCTTAATACTTTCCAGTGAGACAACATAAAAATATAAATATTGGCTTTAAAACATTGAAGGTAAATTAAAGACATTTAAAAAAACATTTAAGAGAGTTCATCAGTAAAAACTTAGCATTACAGGAAATGCTAAAAAAATTTTTATTAGCTGCAAAAAATAAAACCAGATGGAAAATACACATCTTTAAAAAGAAATGAATATCCCAGTGTGGTGGCGCATGCTTATAATCCCAGCATTTGGGAGACTGAAGCAGGAGACCTACTATGAATTGGAGGCCCGCCTGTGCTGCACATAGTAAGACCCTGTCTTTAAAAAAACAAAAGGGAATGGATGTTTTTGAAAATGATAATCTTTAGGTAATTGCAAATAGTTTTTTTCATTTTTCTTCATAATTTTATAATTATATGACTATATCAATAATTACAGTCCCTGCAGAGCTTATATTATGAATAGATAGAATAAAGCACTTTATGGTAGAGCGGTCTCAGGCGGTGGATATGGATCTATATTGTTACAAAGTTTCAGCATTTTATGTGACATAGTATAATATTAACTTTCTATGTATCATAGAAACTTAAAAATGTACACATAATCCCTAGTGCATATTGTTTAAAAGATGCAAAGAAGTGGTTGCTATATGGCTTAAAATGCTAACAGACAATCTGGTGTGCTGCTCTAATCCCAGCTCTCTGAGAGGCTGAAGCAGGAGGATCAAAAGTTTGCATCTAGCCTAGGCAACATAACAAGACTTTGTCTCAGTTTTAATGTAGGCTGGGGATATAGCTTAAAAGTCCAGAGTTTAATCCCAAGTACCACATACAAGAAGAAAAAACAAAACACACAAAAAAGAAAAGAGCCAACAGGAAAATGAAAATGAAGTTCTAAGTATTCAGAGAAAAAGAAAAAAGACCAAAAAAGAAAAGCAAAAGAACAGAGAAGACAAATTAAAACCAAATAATAAAATGGTAGACCCGGACTCCAATATAATAATTGCATTAGACATTAGTGTACTAAATTCTAATTAAAAGATTATCAAAACAGATTTTTAAAAGACTCAAATATATCTAATGTATGAGATGCACTCTAAAAGAACAACAATCTCACCATTGTTAAGACTGATTGGTTTGAATTTATGCACTGTTACCTTCCAGTGGTGAAGAACCTGTGCCATTCATGCCACAGTGAACTGTTTATATCAATCTCTGAATG
This sequence comes from Petromus typicus, assembly GCA_004026965.1. NCBI lineage: Eukaryota > Metazoa > Chordata > Mammalia > Rodentia > Petromuridae > Petromus > Petromus typicus. Next base: position 635 of record PVIR01039010.1, on the reverse strand, counting down.
GTTTCCTATCAGTGCCTTTGATATTCTTGACTTGAGTCCTCTAAAATCAGTATTTATACCATTTGTTTTGTTTCAATTAATGTTGATGGAACAAAGTAACAGTACCATCCTGATTTTAAAATATTCCAGTCACAATAGCTTCAAAAATTAAATATCTAGAAATTAACCTTACAAAGGAAGTAAAAGACTTCTACAATGACTACTTTAAAAAAAAGAGAAAGGTCCCTAGAAAATGGAAGGACATCTCCTATTCTTTGATAGACAAAACAAATAGAGTCAAAGTGGCCATATTACCAAAAATAATATATAGATTTAATGTAATTCTAATCACAATATCAAGTGCATTTTTTCACTTGAAAAAACTTTGGTGAAATTTCTATGGAATCAGAAGAAATGCAGCATAGCTAAAGTAACCAAGAGCCGAGCAGAAGGCATTATAATCTCAGTCTTATTTACTACAAATTATAGTAATAACAGCATGGTACTGGTACAAAGCAGATGTGTCAGCCAACTGAGTAATACATACAGTGGTGATGAACCTGTGGCACACGTGCTGCAGCAGGATGTTTGTGTCATTAAAAGCTCTGAAAAGTTCATCGCTGGTATAGAGGGTAAAAGAACACCTTCAACCATTT
>PVIR01039009.1:0-14181 GCA_004026965.1 Petromus typicus | reverse complement strand
AACTCACCAATGGCTTCTGGGAAATCCTTTGAGGGTCTGAAGCAGTAGCTGTTGCTCTATGTGTTCCTCATTCCAACACATTGCAACACTGGGTGTTGAGTGACTACTGTCTTCTCGATACTGCACAGCCCGGAGACACAGTCCACAATAGGATGACAACCTTCCCACTTGGAGCTTAACTCTACTGAGGGACACAGAGGTTACATGCATTATTATCTAGATGACAACATCCCTAAGTGCTATGAAAGGTGATTTGTGATGTATCACAAGGTTCCTGTCTACACTTCTCCAAGTTCCCACGCAGCCTTCCATCCCACAACCTCAACTCCTGAGCACAGAGTAGGAATTGCAAAGTGACATTAAACTCATCAAGCCACGTTACTCTTGTTAGCTGAAGCAAATTTACAAACTAAGAACTAAGCTCAAATAGTTGAGTGCTGATTGCTTCTCCAATTCTCCAGTTCTCATTTGAGGATATAAAGAGTGGGTAGAAGTGACACCTGCTGCCAGGGTCCTGCACAGGAAGGCTGATAGAGCTGGGCTAGCACTGGTGAACTTGAACTAGCAAAAATAAATGCATAAAATATTACTACAAATTGAGAATAGTATTCCTCATGCTAAATCCCTGGGTACTAACAAAGCCCTGAGAGGAGAAATGAGGTGTGTGTGTGTGTGTGTGTGTGTGTGTGTGTGTGTGTGTGTGTGTTGGGTGGGGAGAAAGGAGGACAAGCTGCATGGGGGGAGGAGTGCAGATGGAGAGTATTTACTACAGAGCAACCTCTACCCCACAACTACTCTCCTCCTGGCTCCTACCTTTGACAGTGCTGGTCCCATTGTGTTCCCTGAGGCTTCTGGGTAAAAGCCAAAAGATTTATATGATCTGAAGACAAACCAGAGAATTCTGAGGCTTCTTGGGAGCCTCAGAAAGATGATGCTTCCCAATGCCCTGTCTGAGAGAGATCCACACATCATAGTGGCACACACATTACACCCCCAGGATGGTACATAGGGCACACAATGCATGCTCAAATTGCAGCTGGCAAAGACAGGCCATCAGTAGGAATGACCATACATAATCCCAATCATTTCAACAAGTGCAGAGACACAGGCCACAGAAAAGTCACTGCAAGTTTATATTTAGTTTTGGGGTACAGCTTTTGCTTCATTGCACTGGGAATCATTTAGGGTCAGAGTCTGGTTAATGTGTGTTCTGTTAGCAAAGTCACTTACAAAGGGAAAGCAGCACATCTGTTGTGTCTATTAAACAAATAAGATGTACTTACTAGGGAAAATTTGAGGGAAGAGCTGAAGGATATTTCAGCTGTCCTGAATTACTTGCTTCCATCAAGGCTTGCATCCACCTGCACTCCCAAGCCTTCTTCATCCAAACGTCCAGCCTCCAGCCATTGGCACTTCTCAGACTCTGTGATCATTCCCATTCTCTCTGCCTCTCCAAACTTCTGAACTCCAAACTGCTCCCTCCCCCTTGAGTGTCAGCTGACTGATGCTCTTGCACACAGCCTGGCTCTCTCTGTGCCCTGAACACAGGTGCAGTGTTGTTGGGCCACAGTCCTTTTGTTTCACTCTCCCCCTAGACACTGTGTTCAGTGGATTCCTGGACTTGTTTCAGTGTGTTTGTTTAGATGCTGGTATCAAACCCAGAGCCTCCCATGCACTAGGCAAGTGCTCAACCATTGAGCTGTATTCCCAGCCTGCTGGGATAGTCTTACTTGTTAGCCCCAGTACATAGCACTGGGCTACATTGGTTATAAAGTTTCTGAATAACTGACAGTGAATGGGTAAAGAAATGGGGATGTGTGCATAGCTAATGTAAGAATTCCATTGGTTCTTAAGTTCACAAGTTCTTGGGAGAATTTTCTTTTTATGAATGTTAATCTCATTTTTATTCTGTGTAATTTTACATGAATTTTTAATATTTGATAGATAATGCTGGGAGCAGTGGCATACACCTATTATCCCAGCTGCTTAGGTTGAGGCAGAAGGATTGCAAATTCTTGGCTAGACTGGGAAACGTAGCAACACTCCTTCTCAAGGAGAAAAAAAGAATATATAAAAGTACTAGGATATAAATTATACATTGCTTATCTTGTACCAAACTCATCTCTAAGCACTTCAGATAAATGGACATTTTTAAATTCAAATCTTTATTGTTACATTATATATACACATCATCTTCACATTCAACATTGAGAGATTGTACCAGAATATGACAACACTTAATTCTCATTTTTCCCCTTTCCCCACCCACCCTGCAACCCCCTACTCTCTCTATATATAAACTTTTTCTCTGCTATGAGAAAAGGAAGATTTAAGTGAGTTCTAGTATATATAATTGATATTGTGAAATAGAAAATATTTAAAAAGAAAGAGGGTGTAGCGGTAAATAATGAGGGGAAAAATAATGTGATAGTAATCAAAAAATAGATATATGGACATTTTCCATTTCAGATTTCTTTCCTGGGTTACTATAATCTTGAATATGAGATGTGATTGAAAATATGGCGAATTTAAATTTTAAAAAATTATTACACTCGGCCGAGGATTTAGCTCAGTGGTTCCGGCACCTGTCTTGCAAGCTCAAGGACCCGGGTTCGATCCTTGTAACCACATACATTACTGGGCGTGGAGACTCACGCCCAGCAGCAATCACTACCACATACCACGGTGCCGGGAATAGTGGCTCATCCCTGTAATCCCAGCACTCGGGAGGCAGAAGCAGGAGGATTGCTGTGATGTGAGTTTGAGGATGAGCTCAGGGCCAGCCTGAACTACAAAGCAAGACCCTGTCTCAAAAAAAAAAAATTATTACACTAACAGAAACACTGCCACTAATTTCCATCAAAATGTACCCACTCACTCCTAACACATGTATCTCATCATTCTTTGTACTTTGGAAAGCAATTCTGGAAGTATTCCTTCGTGTCTTTATTTTTTAAATTGATTTTATTGGTACCTTTATATACACATTGTGATTACAAATGACACTGATAATTTATACCAGTACATGACACAACTTAATTCACATTTTTTCCCATTTCCCTGCCCCTCCAAGTCTCCTACCCCCTATATACATAAGCTTTGTTTCCTTTATTTAATCATCAAATTTTGTCTTTCCCATCTGTCCTCTACCCACCATTTCCTTTGAATATTTTCTTATTATTTTACAATACCTATTATACATCTTAGAACTTATTGACACTTTCAGTTCCTCTCACCAGAGAGAAGACATGGCTTTTTATACATCTCTCTCCTATTTATTTCACTTACGATTATGTCCTCTACGTATGTCCATTTGAGTAGAAAGGACTCAAATTTATCATTCTTTATGACAGAATGAAACTCCATTTCATTAACACACACACACACACACACACACACACACACACTTCTTTACCCAGTCTCAAGTTAATGGGCATTTGGGTTGTTTCCAAGATTTGGCTATCACAAACAGCTGCTATAAACATGAGCACATATAAGTCACTGTGATATGAATCTTTTAATTCTTTCAGCAGAAGAATAGCAGGGTCAAATGGAACCTCTAATCCTAGTTTTTTGAGGAATTTCCACTTTGATTTCCATAGTGGTTGTACCAATCTACATTCCTACAACAATGGAGAAGGGCTCCTTTCTCTCCACAGCCTCACCTCAAAAAGCCTTTGTTGTTGGTTGTTTTCATGATAGCAGCCACCTTTGTGTCTTTAGTTTCACTCTTGTAGCTGCCTCAATGTCCTTACTCAGTTCATAACATTTACCATTCATAGTCATTTTGTCCTTGGGGAAGATCCAGAAGTTGCGTGATATCAGATTTGGTGAATGAGATGGATAAGAACACATTGTAATGTTTTTACGAACCTGCTTTTCCATTGCCTGGCACTTGGCAGCAGCATTTGTTGTATTTCTATCATATCTCATAAAGACATTCACGAAAGAAGACTTCCAGAACTGCTTCAGAAAATGGCAGGAACAATGAGCTAAGAAGATAAATGACAGGGCCAGGGAGTTAGCTCAGTGGTTCCGGCGCCTGTCTCACAAGCGCAAGGACCCGGGTTCGATTCCCCGGTAACCACATAACAATACTGGGTGTGGTGACCCACACCCAGCAGCAACCAGTACCACATACCACAGTGCCAGGCGTGGTGGCTCACGCCTGTAATCCCAGCACTCGGGAGGCAGAGGCAGGAGGATTGTGATGTGAGTTGGAGGCTGAGCTCAGGACCAGCCTGAACCACAAAGCGAGACCCTGTCTCCAAAAACCTAAAAAAAAAAAAAAAAAGAAGATAAATGACAATATGTCTTTTATTATAATAACATTTTCTAAACATTCACTAAGTATTTTGATCACACCTCATAGATACTTTGTGTGGGGGCATGCATACACATATATTTCTGATAAGTGGAATCTTGATTACTTGTTAATTATATAATATACCTAAATTTCATTCAAAACTGTACATGTTTTTAAAAAGTGGAAATTTCTAGATTATGAAAATCATTCATTCAGGGATTTTTTTGTCATACTGGGGAACATGTTTAAAAGACAGTGACTTTTCAGTGTCAAATTTTTAACAGCTGAAGTGAAATGACAAATTGAGAATTAGGCCCACGTAGGTTGATTTCTTATTGCCCCTTCAGTTCTCAAGCAGACTTTGGTGGTAGGCTGTGAGAAGAATGCAGAAGTAGTAACTCCTTCCAGAACTTAGTAAATCTGTAGATGATGATGACGACGACGATGATGGCGGTGGTGGTCTGACGGAGAGCGAGGAGGAGAAAAAGAGGTAGAAAACTGTTAACAGAACTGTTTTCATGCATCACTGTTGCACTGCATTTCTTGTTTAATATAGTGACTAAATGTCAATTCTTTTTCTTCCTACAGAAATTCTGTGATTATTCTGAGAGCACTGACATTTGGTCTCTTGGGCCATGACAGGCAGCTTCCATGGCAATGTCCTGCACTTTTGTTCATTTTTCTGAGCTCCAAGCACTTGGCAGACAAAACAAGAATGCAGAGCTGTAGGTTTTTAAGGATTTTTGCAGGAGGTTTCTGCCCAGGATTTCTCTGCCCCTTTCCCATTGAACAGCACGGAATGATGTTTTTAGTTGTTTACTCAAAAATGAATAAACAGAACCCAGTGACAACATTGCCTCTTCTTTCATTATATCTCACTATCTTGAGGCAATCGATATTTACAGGTTTTCACCAATTTGTCTTCTATATTTGCCTTCTTAAAAAAGAGTAAGAAGAACCAAAGCCCACTAACTAGCTTAAAGGAGATGATACAAACAAAGCAGGCTTTTTCCTCCTCATGAACTGTGTATATAATTACTTGAATAATGTTGAATTTCACCCATATGCTGGGGAAGGGAAAAAAAAACAGCAAAAATAACTACTGTGAATTCAAACTGCAAATGAATGGAGCCGGCCTCATTCATAAATGTCATATGAAGCTTTGGTTAAAAAGGCAAGTCTGTCATTCCAAGGACAGCAGCTGTTGTTATGTTGAACAAAATGGATACAAATGGGTATTATTTTAAAGTGAAATGCTTAATTTCAGGCCTAACAAGCACACTGTGCTCTGTGTAGCCCTGTGTCACACAAGCCATGGTCTCCAGTAGAGGGCTTGATTGCACAGGAAATCAAGCTCCCCGGCTGCTGTTGACCGGACCTGCAAACACACTGGCAATGTTTGAGTTACTATGGCAATCACAAAATAGGAAGGCCTTTTCTTCTTTTCCCCATCTCTGCATGCAGCCCCAGCCTGCTCCTGAATAGACCACATCTGCAAAAAGTTTTAACACGGTACTCAGATAAAGAAAAGGATCCCAAAAATGGGCACTGACCCGTCTCAAAAAATGTTGCAAATTTTACATACAAGAATTGGGAAGCTGGGCCACTCTGCACAGGTTATGTCATAATGCAAACACAAAGGGATAAAAGCGCAGGGAGGCTTGGGCTGTCAGATACTGAGAGGAGGGAACAGCAGAAGTAAATGACAGCTTAAATGCAGATGTAAGGAGAAAAGTCAAAGATGGGTGACAGAAAGTTACTGGTCAATGAATAAGGGAGAAATTTCAAACACAAAAAAAACAGACAAAAGGGTAAAAATACAATAAAATCTATCTATAGAGATTTACTGAGAAAACTCCCCAAAGCATATTTAGAAAATCTTAGAACTATGAAACCCTGTGAAACCAACACATGGCTCTTCAGACGAGGCCTTTGTGGACTTTTAGCATCCCACTACTGCATCCACACAGCTTATGGACGGGCCAGGGGTGACTGCAAACAATAGTGGAGCCACCCTGGGAATTGGTACTTTAGACACAGCTTGGCAAGATGAATATTTACTCATAAAAATATATCTTTAAAGAGGGATCTTGGAGGATAAGATGAAGAGACTGGTACACATTGGTTTCCAATGGGTTGTTTTGGGTTGAAAAGACCCCCTTCTATCCATTCCCACTTAGTCCCCCACACTTGTGTAAAGCTGTGGTCTTAGCTTTTGAGTCTGCTCATCTATCCCTGGTTTAAAAGTGACCTGGCAGTTTCCAGGAAAGGAGCTCCCTGCCTTAGTATAAAAGGAGCCATTTTCAGATTGCAAGAGAGCATGGCTCACTCTCTCTGGGTGCCACCCTACCGCCTTATGCCACCCGGGACACTCAGGCATCCCTCTTGGAAAATTCAAAAGTCAAAAAGGACTAAAAATACTGAAATTAATCTTCACTTCTTTTAACTTAAAGAGCTATTCAGAGTGTGAAAGCGATTGGAAAAGACTTGGGTGGGTAGTGGACTGCAAAGTCGCCATTTGCAAGAGTTGAAACTCAGAGGAAAGAATACTTTTAAATAGCATGAACTCACCACAAAAAAGTCACAGTGCTGAAAGGCATCCAGAGCCCAGTAAAACTGACACTACATTTCACATTCATTGACTCTTGTTCTTTTGGGGGAGTTTTCGTATGAAGAGAACGAAACAATGGAAGACAATAGTGCTACCTTATCAAAGTTCATTCATGCAGCTATTTCAAATACTTTTAACTGCTTGTCAATAGGTCTTGCAAGTCTCTGGGATTCTAAACGTTCTGTCACATTTGTGTACTAACCACTTAAAGTTCTGCTAAAGCCTCGTGACCTGGACTGCCTCCCCTTTATGTGGGTCAAAATGCAAGGCGAGGCCATTGTGTCAACCGGCCTTCATTAAATTCATTGATTTGACCTGTATTTTAAGGACCAAAAGTCAAATGGAATGGGAAGTTAAAGTTCCCATACAGAAATCTTCCCTTGGGCACTTGCGGCTTCCTTGAACTCTCCTGTACATAAGACAAATGACATTTTAGGGATGCCTGAAGTCTGGACAGCAGCTAGACAGTTTTGCTTATATGCCTTTTTTTAAAGTTGGAATTTGAAGGAAGGTCATTGTCTTGAATTTGATTTTCTTCTGCAAAAGGCCTTCAGACCTCTAAGCAAGAGTCTTACCGAACTATACTTGGAGTTGGTCCTGGTTTTCTTCACTAGGGGATCTGACCTTGCTCTGACCTCCTCAGTAGTGCTTCCACTCAGTATGAATTTCTGGATTTGAAGTGAGCTTAAATTTTCTTTCAGACATAATGATCAGGTCAATATTTAAAATCTCTGCCATTTTCTTGTATTTTTAGTATTTAAGATATGTGGATGGATTAGTTGGGGGAAGGCGAAAGGAATAATGGTCCATAAAAAACCAGAAAGGTGCCTTTCCACTGCAAGGTAACCTTGCTCAATCACAAAGAACTGAAAAACTACCCACCTACTACTTCACTGCAGAAGATAGCACACATCAAACTGGATACCACAGTTTTGAAGATACTCTAAGGAGTAATTTGGAAGACACACTTAGGCCAGAGCAGAAGTCACCAAGTCCTTGAGATGCAAGTGAGAAGTCTGAACCTAGAGGGAAGGGTACGCTCAGAAAGCAGAACCACGAGAGTGATTTGAAGCTCTGCATCAAGCTGGGAAGAAGGCAGAAAGCCCAAGGGCTAAAGATGTCTCAAAATCCAGAGACAGAGTTTGTAGAAGTTGTAAAGAAATACTCTATCTCAGTGCCTCATGAGCTTATTTCTAAATTGCCACCAGCTACCACCCTGGAACAAGAAGAATGCATAGTCATTGAAGGAGCGATCACGGCCCTCATTCTATACATCAAGGAACCTGAGACCAAGAGATCAAACAACATTTCAGAGTCACACAGAAAGAACAAGGAAACCCAGATCTGGGTAACCCAAAGCTCACACTCTGCAACAAACTGTGTAAGTTTCATCCAGTCCAGAAACCCTGGGGTTCCATTGATGGGACTGAGTGTGTGAAATGACACATTAAAGTAAGCATTACTAAATGCCACCTGGCGTTATTTCTGTAGAACATGAGGTATTTTCCTTAGGTTCTGTTTTGAACTAGAATAAAATCACATCCTTTGGGAAATATTTAAAGGAAGGTAGTCCAAGAAAGTACATTTTAATTCTACCCTCCTCACTCTCACAAAGTCATGCTCCTGTGTTAAGCTCCTCTTTGATTTTCAGAGTATGTCCCCAGGCCTGAGAGAGGAGTTCTGGGACAAGCCAGGAGGAGCACAATGCAGCCACTGCGTGGTGTCCCCAGCCTGTTCTGCTGACCTACAATTCTGAGTCCTTCTCTCCCTGTGAGGACAAAATTTAGAACACCGAGACTCCCTTTGGCAGCTGATGTTTCTGTATTTTTTCTGTAGACCATAATTTTTCCAGGTTGGGATTCCAAATTCAGTATCTGGCATTTGGAAATGAAAAAATATGGATTCAGAAAAAACCCTGGGTCCTAGTTTACTTCCTTCTACAGCCTTGTGTTAAAATGGCAATTTCTTCTTTTCCTGCAGCAGAACTAAACTTCTGAGGAAATCTTTGGATTTGTTACCATTGTTTTTATTAATTATTCATTCAAGAAGTATTAGTCCTTAATTCAAGAAGGACAGGGGTCAGGCTGCCCCTCCTTAGTTCCAGAGCAGTTGGGACCAAGTAGGGGGCTCAGCACCCAGGTAGGTCCAGAAGGCAGGGCCACCCCAGTGGCCCACAGGACAGCTCAGGAAACCGGAGGGGATTATTCTGAGCCTTAAAATCTAACAGGATTTGCTCTGCTAGGATTTGGCCTTATTTAGGACCCATGACCCCTTTCTCTTCACCAGTTTCTCCCTTTTGGAATGAGAATATCCATCCCAGGCCTGTGGAGTAACTTCTCTGGTGATACAGGTTCACAGCTGCAGAGAAATTTCACTTCAGAATGAATCATACCTCCAGCTTCACCTATTCCTGATTTAGATGAAATTTAGCTGATATTTTTATACTTAGGGTTAATGATGGAATGGACTGACGTTGGGGCTGTTGGGGTAAGGCGAATGTATTTAGCATGTGAAAGGACATGGCTTTTGAAGGATCAGGAAGTCCAGTGTTACCAGCTGAATTGTACCTTCCCGCACACATATCCAATAGTAAAGGCTTGAACTTATAGTATCTCAGGATTAAATGTATTGGAGATGAGGTCTTTAAAAAATAATTAGGTTATAATTGTAATAGTTCCCTCTATCCCCGGAAAGTATGTTCCAAGATCCCGAGTGGATGATATAGACAGTACAAGATCCTGTATAGTTACACACTGTTTTTCCTCTCGCCTCACAGTATCGGATTTTGCTTTGTCCTTCAGTGTTTTATGCCCTTGTACTTCCTTTTACCACTTCTTGTACTTTGACTTTATTATTAAGCAAAATAAGGGTTGTTTGAAAGCAAGTGCCGTGACACTATGGCAATCCATCTTATAACCAAGGTAGCTACAGAGTGACTAACAGACGGGTAGTGGATACAGTGTGGATACGCTGGACAGAGGGATAATTCACACCTTGGGCTCGATGGAGCGGGTGGTACAAGATTTCATCATACTTCTCAGAATGCCTTGCAATTTCAAGTGTATGAACTGTTTATTTCTGGAGCTTTTCATTTAATATTATTGGACCATGGTTGACCAATGGTCAACTTCAGATCACTGAAACTACGAAAAGCAAAACCGAGATAAAAGTGGCTCCAACTCGATAGAACAAGGGTCTTCATAATGAGAGGAAATTTAGACACATTTGTAGAGGGAAAACACACATTTAAGATGTGTAAGGACACAGTCAGCTCTATGCACCAAGCTTAGAGACTTCAGAATAGATCAACTTTAATAATACCTAAGCTCAGTCTTTAAGACTTCAAAATTGTGAGAAAAGTACATTTTTGTTGTTTAAGCCACCCATGCTGGCTTTTTGTTGTGATAGTCTTAGCCAACTAACATGTTATAGTTCCAATGTTCCAAGCCAGTCCTGGCTTTTTGATTTTTTTATTTGTTTTGTTTTGGGCTGCTATACAACACTATAAGCTCATGCTGAGGGCCTGAAACCCTAGGTCTTATTTTTTTTTAACAGGATGTGTTCCCATTGTATGACAAAACATTTGTCTGGCCTTGGGCCTTTGTTTCCTGAGATAAAATTTCCAATCTCATAGCATTTCCTGAGGGCTAGAAGCCTTTGTTACTCATGGTAGGGTCCTCAATCACACCTGAGCTTATACTGATGGTTCAGGTTGGCCCTGGCTGGTCCTGAGAGAAAGATCAGGCTGTGGTTGGTGGTTGGGACCTGAACCAGCCTAACTCCTGGGAGAAGAATAGAGCTGAAAATTAAATTGCATTAGGAGTCCAGTGATGCTTACACAATGAAACCCAAATGCAAACTAAAACATCCATAAATCTCTGCACACTGAGGTTCAGGAGAAGCTCCTGGTTGGTGTTACATACCTAGAAGGTAACACAACATGTTCCTCAGAAATAGGTTACAGAAACTGTGCTCAGTTTCATATCTTACCCATTGCTCTTTTCACTCGGCTAGCCCTGATATGTATCCTTTCTATGCAAATCCATCATACTATCGTGAGTTACAAGAGTCATCCTAAGGCGTTGCCACACACTAGAGGACTGTGAAGAGCCTGAGATTTTGCCAGTTGGTTAGAAGTGTGGTGGCCTGGGACCTCTGTCCTTGCTGCCAGGATCTGAAGTGAGGACAGTTCTGTGAGGAATTGTTCCTTAACTTATAGTACCTGTGCTAACTCTGAGTAGTTGACAACAGAACTGCACTGTGGTATTGCAGTTTGTGGCTCAAGATTTCATCAACTAGTACTCATGTGGTTAACTTTTTGAAAATATTATTGATTCATTGTATTCTGATCATAAAAGTATATATGTTTTATAGAAAATAATATCTTAATATTGAAAATATTGCAGAGAAAGTAGTGTTATAACCCAATCAGCCTAATAGAACTACTCTTAAAGTTTAGCGTACCTGAACTCCATCATCTAATTATTCATCTATCAAGAAAAACAAAAACTAGAATCATACTATATCTTTGGTTTGGATCTTCACTCAACATTATATCATGTTTCTCCACATTGTTGAAAATTCACCAAAAACATCTTTAATGATTCAAAATTTTTCTCATATGTACCATTATATCACACACACACACACACACACACATTCTCTTTTAGAACCTTCATTATTCACTATATTTGCTGACAATCTATATATGCTGGGTATTAGCCATAAAGTACCAAACACGATAGATTAAATCTCCTTTTGTTTTTTTTGAGACAGAGTCTCTCTCTGTAGTTCATGCTGGCCCTGAGCTTACTATGTAGACCAAGTGAGCCTTGAATGCATAGCAATCCTCCTGCTTCTGCCTCCTGAGTCCTGGGGTTACAGCTGTGAGCCACCACTTCCGGCACTGTGGTATGTGGTACTGATTGCTGATGGGTGTGAGTCACTATGCCCGGTATTGTTGTATGTGGTTACCAGGGATCAAACTCAGGACCTTGCACTTGCAAGGCAGGCACTGGAACCACTGAACTAAATTCCCAGCCCAGACAGATTAAATCTTTTGCCCTCAAAAAGTTGTCATTCCAATGGGAAAAACTAAAAATAATTATGACAATAAGAAGCAAACATACAGTATAGTGTCATATTCTGACAAATGTGAAAAAAAAAGAAAACAAGAAGCTCTAGGTCAATTTGATAAATTAAACATATTAAATGTATATAATTTAATCTCTCTGGAAACTTCACTGAAACCACAGTAAAGGGACTTTTTTCCCCGATAGCATAATCCTATAGACTCAGGAAAACAAAAGAACAAAAGAAAAATACAGAGAGTGTAAATCAGAGAGATGTATTGGTATTATATTGCTGATACCTGTGTTGCACACCCGTCTCAACTATGTCACAGAACCCCCAAAAGCACACAGTCGGGGAGGGCTGGTATCTCCTGAACAGCAGGTAGAGAGGAACAATACTGACAGGAAAACCATTTGGGAAGTGCTTCTCTCCCCTCATTTTACTCTGCTGGGCGTTTGCCTTCCCCATCATTGAAGGACTGCAAGTTGGTTCTCTGAAGAGGACCCTGGGAAGGAGGACGTGAGAGAGCACCACTGCGAGAGCAGGGGACCTGAGTGCTAAAGGTTGAGGCCTTTAGCCTCACTCTGGCCCGAGGCCCCCCTTGCCTCACTCTTTCCTGTTACCTGCTCCTATTTGGTTCACAGAACACCAGCACCTAAACTCTTATCCTCCCGGGAGAAGACTAGTGAATCTTTTGGCTCAAGAGGAAAAATCAAAGACCCTGAGATTTGAATTTCCTGAACAACTGGACCACAAAAACCACTACACATTGAAACTCAATCATCAGCTCACAATATAGTCAGCGCTCCCAGCCTGAACTCATTAGCAGACATCAGGAGTAAACGACACCAAAGGACCTAAACAAACAGGAAAGTAATATGAGATAAAACAGAGACTGAGAAATGACAAGAATAATTCAAAACAAAATTTAAAAAATTATTAGAGGGCTGGGGAGCCCTCTACTAGAGCACTTGCTGTATTAGTGCAGCACTTGCCTGGCATGTGTGAATCTCGGGCTCCCATCATCCGCACACAAAATGATGACGGTGATGATGATGATCATCATGATTGTGATGGTGATGATGATGATGATAGCAACAGGATGACAATGAACTACCATGAAATACAGAATAAATAAACATGTTCTCAGAAAGACTTCATATGCATGAAACAAGCACAATTAAGAGAAGAAAGTTAAGGGACCAAAGGAAGAACTCCTGTAAATTAAAAACATAATAGCAGAAATGAAAAACTTAAATGGTTAGAAGAATGAGTTGAGGAAATCCATTCAAAAGTAGAAGGAAAAGACAGTGTATTGCCAGATAGAACCAGAGGACAATTCTTTATTGTACAGTTCCTGAATAATCGGGATTCCAAAAAAGAACAGAGATAATAGAATGAGGATTAAAAAGCAAATGAAATGTTTTCTGAAAACTTTCTCTAATTGATGGTGACTAATTTATAAAATTAAAAATTTTACAAGTGCCTTATACAATAGATTCATTTATTCTATCACTATATAGTAAAGGCTTACTACGTGCCAGGCAATATTGTAGTTTCTGAGGATAAAGAATAAATGAAACTGACCAAACCACTTGCCCTTATGGAATGTACAGGTTAAAAGACTATAGAAATAACCTGGGGGTTTCACTGATTGCTTGGGCAGTGCAAGGACAGACAACATGGAGATCAGATTCTGGCTATGAGTTATAAACTATAAACTGGCTATACAGTGAGATATGGCTTATGGCACAGAGAGTTTACTAATCACTTAGAGGAGGAGTCCATCCTATGGTAGTAATGCATTCTGCCGTGATCTGCCCTTGTGTCACGGTAGATCATGGTCAATTTAGAACCGGAATATTGATTGGCTCAAATTCTATAACCATTTCTCTGCTGGATATGCAGGTTAGGTTGCTTCTAATGTTTAGGTATCATGAATGTAAAACACATTCCCAAAATCTAGAGGAAACAGTGTTAAAATGAGCCATTTAATAAACTCAATTGGTAATCTATCTCAAATCTATCTTTCCCCCACCTAATATATCTCTGCTTTTACCTGACAAATGCCCCTTCATGATGAAGAGGGAGCAAATCCCATCCTAAGCTTCAGAGTAGACTCTGATTAGTCCAAACCAAAACATTGCCAATGAATACTTCAAGACTATACTTTACCTCAAGAAATAGTTTT
>PVIR01039008.1:0-14199 GCA_004026965.1 Petromus typicus | reverse complement strand
GTGGCCTGCTTGAGAGCCCCCCTTCTTTGTCTCTCACGCATGGCCTCACCTCACCCCTAGCCCTGCTCGTGCATGTTAGTCCCCTGCTCACAAAATTCTCTTATTAGGCAAGACCCTAGGTAAAACCAATGGACCCTCACCCCTTCTCAGCCCTCACCATGCCCTCTAACTACTTGCTATATAAACACACTAAGCCTAATTAAAGCTGGAAGAGTTCCAGAAACCTTCTCCAGGGTCTGCGTCATGACTCTGAACCTTACCCTCCCCAACCGGGAAGCCTCACACTATACTTCACAAAAGCAACAGCTATACACCAAGAGTGAATTGTCTGTAGCTACATAAAGTAAAATACTTGGGAATAAACTTAACTAAATAGGTAAAAGAAATGAACAGTCACTATTATGAAACATTGGTGAAAGAACTAAAGAAGACACCAAAAATGGAAAGACAGCTTGTGTTTATGGGTTAAAAGAATTATTATTTTTACAATGTCCAAACTAGCTCAAAGGATCTATGATTCAATAAACTCTTTATCCAAATTCTAATGACACTGTCCACAGAACTAGAAAAAAAAATTCTAAAATCTACATAGAGCCACAAAAAGATCCAAGTAGCCAAATCAATCTTGGGCAAAATGAACAAAGCAGGATGCATTAGATGACCTAATTTCAAAATATACCACAACCCTGTAGTAACCAAAATGGCGTGGGATACACATGAACACAGAAATACAGACCAAAGGCACAGAGAGCCTAGAAGTACATGCACACACACACACACACACACACACACACACACACACACACACACACACACACACACACACACATGCACACACACACACCTACAGCCAGCTGATTTTCAACAAAGATGCTCAGAACACACACTGGAGGAAGGACAGTCATTTCAGCAAATCATGTTGAGAAAGTCAGATTTTCACCTTCCGAAATATGAAACCAGATCCCTTGCTTTCAACAGTTACAAAAATCAACACAAGGTGGATCCCAGACCTACATGTCAGAATTAAAGCTGTGAGCCTGAGAGAAGAAAACAGAGCAAATGCTTTAGGGTGTTAGAAGAAGCAACAATTTTAGAGGTAAGACCCCAAGATTACAAAAAACAAAAGCAAAACTACCTAAGTGATACGACATCAAACTCTAAAGCTCATACAGAGCAAAACAAACAAGGAGTAAGCAGCCTATAGAATAAGAGAAAATGTTTTTAAACTGTGCATCTGACAAGGGGTTAAAAGTCAGACTATATAAGAAGCTAAAAAAAATGAACAGAAAAAAATGAGCAATTAAAAAATGGGCAACAGACCTAAATATATGTGTAGCAGAAGAAGACAGATGAATGGGCAAAAGGTATATGAAAACGCTCCTGTCACCAACCATGGACATACAAATTGAAGCTACAGTGAGATATCACTTCATGAATAAGAGGGTACAGAGAGAACTAAACTCTTACACACTGCTGGTGGACAAAACCTGCTGCATTTGCCTTGCGAAACAGTCTGACCATCACTCTAGAGGTGAAACACACAGTCACAAAGCGATCTGGCAATTCCATTCCTGGTTACCTGCCCAAGAGAAATAAGAACAAATGGCTACACAACTATGTGTGAATTTGGAAAGCAGCGCGGTTTATAATCCATCAGTTGGGGCATGGGAGAACAGTATGTTTCACTCATAAGATGGACATACCTTGAGGATATCCTCATGAGTGAAATAAATAGGTCACAGATAGGTACATATCGCATCTTTACTCTGGTATGAGAAAATGAAGATGTAAATGAGTCCTAGCATTGTATGTTATATATTGTGAAATAGAAAATGCTCAACGTAAAATAAGGTGAAAGGGGACAATGTTGAGATTGTAACAAAAAAGTAAGGAAACAAATTTTACATATATGGGGGGGTGGTAGGGTGGGTAGGGCTATGGGAAAAAATGAGAATTGAGTTGTGTCTTATACTGGTACAAATCCCCATTATGGAGTGCAATCATGATGTGTATATTTAATATACCAATACAGATTTTTAAAAAAAGATAGAATATTAACTAGCAATTTTTAAAATGATGTGCTGATACATGTTACGGTGTAGATAAACCTCAAAAACCTCATGTTAAATGAAAGAAGCCAGTTCACAAAACGCCAGGTTAGAAAACTGTACACAAAGTGTTCAGCATAATCAAAACCATACTGACACTGAGCTACTTTAGTGTCGTTACCTTGGGCTGCAAGCATTAAGGGGAAATATGGGGGAACTCTGAAAGAGTGTCAGTTTGTTTGGGAGTGATGAAAATGTTCTCAAACCGACTATGAGGGTAGTTCCAGATGCCCTTTAATGGTTGAATTGATTATCCGGTTTGCGAATTCTATCCCCATAAAGGTCTTGTTTATATAAAGGAAAGGATAATGTTTTATTATTTAAACTGGGCAGTGGGTACCTGGGTGTTCACTTGGTTAGAATTCCTAAGTGAGCATTTAGAAGTCTGACAGACCTGGATTCAGGTTCAGCCAGTTCACTGCTGCAAGCTCCTGGGCAGATTACTTAACCAAAGCCTTTCAGGGTCTTGTCTGTAAGGCAGAAGGAAGTAACCCCTTCACAGGTTTTTATGTCACATGCCTGGCACACTGTCCATCTATTATTAGCTAATGTCAGCCATAAGTGGTTGAACTATTTGCCTGGAAAATTCAAAGTCATGGCCTCTCTTGTTTTAAACCTCAACTTCCATGTTTGCTATTCCACAAGGGTTCAAAATTTTGATCAGAGAACAAAATTGACTTTTGAGTGGAGCTACTGACTCAAACCTTTAAAATGTCCTTACACAGCAGCTCTATCATGCCCATAAAGCTCCTAACAAGGACAAAACATAAAATTGGTCACTTCTGAAGGTTGATGTCAACAAATTTTCTCGCCTGGTTCTGGGGCTTCAAATGTAGGCCAGACGAGAGCCGTATACTCTTTTCAGTCTCGTGCAGCATCCACAATCCGTGAGTGTTGTGCAGCTGACCTCTGGGTTAAAGGTAAAACTGCCTCTCTCTGTTGGTCTCGCACTCGTCCCACCTAGATTTCCAGTCTCTGGCTTTAGAGGTCACAGTGTGCTTCAGGCATGACCCAGACGAACGTGCCAGGAACGGGCAGTGAGCAGCCAAGGAACGACGGGGAATGTGGCACTTACCTGGGTCCCTTGTGAAGACTCTCTATCTTAAAGAAGCTATTATTTTGTTTTTCATGAACCTGAAAGCATGTAGTGCATCCACAGAAGCTATCAGAACTGTCTGTGTGCAGGGCCTGCTGCTGACACGACTCCCAGCAAGTGCTGGCTCCCTTCTGCCCTTCCTTATCAGTACCCATCTTCTAGCCATGCCATTTCTTGAGACATCGTCTACCCATTAAGCAAGTCAGATGAAACATTCCCTGGCACAGGGAACTCTAAACCACTGAGTCTGGATAGGCTTTTGCTTTTGTTTTGGTAAGGCCTTTACAGATGCTGTTTCACTCCCTTTTCCCATTAAGTCGATACCACATTATAAAATCCCCTGGCACCCTTTTAATTACTCTTTTGTAATACAATATGTTTACAATGTTTAACTTAATATCTGTATTTCCCTTAAGAGTCTGTGTTCCATAACGGAAGGGGCCTTCTCTTCCTTGTTCCTTACTGTATACCCATCAGTTCGTACAGGACCATGGACACAGTAGGTGCTCAGTTAATTATTTTTTTAGATTAATGGATGATCAATCCATGCAACAATGAATAAATTCTCTGCATCAAAAGCAGGGATAATGAAGGTCAACCGGAGCCTTTGACTTCCAATAATGTAGTCTTAAGAAAGTATCTCATTGCAAAACCACCTAGTCAGAGAAATATTAACAGTTTACCTGTGCTGGGTAAGCACATTTACAGCTGAAGGGTGATTTGCACAATAAGCCAGATACATCGATTTAAAATGAGGCATGAGATTCAGCAGACAACCTCCTACTTTGTGCTGATTTTCCGGAAACCTGTAAACAACACAGGAGAAACATAGAATATAAAATAGGAAACAAAGTAAAGGAAGATGATTCTGGTTAAACTTGGCAGGATGTAAACAAATGCAAATGTTTCATTAAATGGATAGTAGAGACTTTTACCCATGAAATGCAGGTTTTTGACCACTGGTTTAAACTCTGACACTACACAGCCCTAAAATACAGAGTCAAAAACTTACTTAGAATCAGTCAGTAGAGTTTATATTAGGTTTATATTCAAATTTAGCTTAACACGCCAAAAGTCTTCTGAGCTAATTTGAGAAACTTAGGTATAGGCAAAACTAATCCAAAAGGAATACCCCACAAAAAAGTACTGTGTGGTCTTCTTGGTTACTAAACAAATGATCTCACTATTGAAAAATTCTTTTTCATTACACATTACTTGTTTTCATTTGTAGAAAAATACAAAAAGCATGAGGAAAAATTACTCAGAATCATAGCATTTGGTGGTCTCTATTATAACTTTTGACACATTCCAAGAGCTTCTTTCTCTATGTCGCTCTCTACAGTGGAAACCATAAATCCACTTTACAAAGTGCCCTTCTCACTCAGTGAGCAACTGTGCACACAAATTATCCAGATGCCCACTGGTATTTGACGCAGGTCCTTGGGCGTCCATAGTACGGAATCTCTCCAGAGATCCTCCTCTCTGGGTAGTCACCTTTCTACTGTAAGCTTCCAGAAACATGGAAGCACCCCTAATTTCTCTACAGAAATCAAAAAGTTGCATATCTCAGCAATCAGCTAGTCATCCAAACTGTGTTATGGTTTACATTTACTTTTTTGGTACATTTTATACATACAGTATGATCACATTTAACATTGAGAATTTGTACCTATACATGATATATCTTGATTCTCATTTTTCCCATTCCCCTACCCTTCCTACAATCCCCACCATTCTATATACATAAGCTTTTTTTTCCTTTTTTACCATTAAATTTCTTCTTCCCCTTCTTTACTCCCCTACCCACCCTTTCTCTTTACCTTTTCAACATTTTCTTCCTATTTCACATATACTTTTTCTTCCTCAGTTTTCATGTGTTTCAACTCTTAATTTAATAAAGACAATACTGGAAGTTATTAAAAGGAAGCAAATTGGGACTGGGAGTGTTAGTTCAGTGGTACAGGTCATGCTTAGCACGCACCAGTACTTTGGGAGAGAGTGGGGGATAGATTTGTGAAACTGAATAATCTAAAAAGCTTCTCCAAGTAATTCATAATGTGCAAACTATAATATCAAAACTGTCACCAGTGGTCAATTCGGACCTTATGTCTATTCTATGGTGATCACATGCAGTAAGTTGATGTAATTTTTAATTCAAATCAGAAATAATTTTCTAGCTGTAGATAAGCATCTAGTGGTTAGATACCACAACCTCCTGTGTGTTGGATCTGCGTTGTTGCTTTGTTCTAGGACCATGTACCAAAGCTGCAGCAAGTGTTATGTAAGATAACAATTAAAAGAAAACAAATCCCCAATAACGATGCTATGAGTCATCCTAACACACATGCCACACTTACTTTGAACATTCTTCCAAAGCTTGGCAGAGTGTCTGTTGAAATGTACATATTTCCTCGAAGTTTCCCAGTAAAGATGTAAACTCCACAGTACTCAGACTGGAAAAATACATATAAGTTCAGGTAGTGGAATTTAAGAATGACTTTAGAAACCTATCTGTAGTATCGTTAGCTGACAAGTTGTTAATACAGTATCTTGCAAATATGAGAAACAATCCTTATATTTCAGTTTTTGTTTTTCAATTTTATAAGAACTCTACAGTCTTAGGCAAGTTTCTTAAGCTTCTCTCCTTGGTTTCCCTTTCCTATAATAAGAATATTGATCATAGAAAAATGAAAAGCCGTAAGAAATATTTAAGTATTTATAAATCCATGAGAAAAATTAATAAATGCTTAATACTGTACCTTAGTATTTAAACAGATAAATACATGACAGCTGAAAATAAATGTAAAAACTTTTATGTATCTTCCTCCATACTAACTGGAAAAGTAACTGAAAGCTATATATGCTCAAGTAATGAGCAACTAAAATATTATCTTATTCCTGAAGTAAAATGCTCATAAATCAACTAAACGAGATCTTTATGAAAGGGAGTAGGAGGGAAGAAACACTGCTAATGTTTTGTGGGGTATTTGTTTGAGTTTGGAAAGGAGTAGAGTCACGTAAAGGCAAACTAAACAATTTTATCCAGGGGTTCTGCATGAAGAAGGCCCTTGTCCATCCCTCCTTTACCAAACAGTAAGCAGTATGAGCAAGAGCCACGCCTCACACAATGCTGGGCAAGGGGGCAGGCATTTTGTAAAGAACTAACTTCTACTTTGTAAAAACCTTGTGAGGTAGGTACCGTTGCTGTCTGCATTTATAGGTGACAAAACTCAGTGTGGCCCTTGAAAATCACAGTCAATAGATGACTGACAGGAATTAAACAAAAGTTCTAGCTCCAGAGTGCAAGTTCCCTCTCTCTCTCTGTCTCTCTCTCTCTGTCTCTCTGCCTCTCTCTCTGTGTGTCTCTCTGTCCTCCTCTCTCTGCCTCTCTCTTTTCCTTTCTGTCTCTATATTTCTGTCTTTCTGTCTCTGTCTCCCTCTTTCTGTCTCTTTCCCCCTTTATCTCTGTCTCTATATCTGTCTGTCTCTCCTCTTCTCTTCTCTCTCTCTCTTCTCTCTCTCTCTCTCTCTCTCACACACACACAGGATCTTCTCTAAAGAAAATTTTTAAAGGCTAGCAAGTTCTTTCTGCTTAAGAATATAATCATCTTAGGGAAGTATTTTCAAAAGAATAATTTTTTGCTGACTAAAACAAAAAGAGAAGACCCAAATACACGTTACCAGCTACTGCTAGGAGTACTAAAAGCTCCTGCTTCTTCTGCTTCAGTGGCTCTGGAGCCCTGGACTGGAAAGCCCCTCATGTGGAAAGTGAAACCATCAGCCGCAGCCAGCGTCCTCCCAGCCGCAGCACTGGCCTCGCTGCCCCAGCCCTCTGGAGCTCAGTATAAGCGCTCGGCTTTGCTCACATCATTCAGGGCCCATGAGACAATTCGGAAGAACTGGGAACTTTGTGTAGCTGCACTCTGGATGTATTTAGGAACAGTCAGGTCTGACTCCATTCCATGACCTGCTCTGTCATGGCTTTCTTGTTGCCCTCTCACCGTCTTGATAGCCAGTCAGCCTTCCCTCATTGGATGCCTTCCCATCTTCCCTCCCAGTGTTATTACTTCGGTTCCCTCTGGCACCCCCACGTCTCCGAGGGCACATTTCACAGTAGTGAGAAGTGTGGTGGATGGAGCACGGCCACTTGCTGCTGTGCAACTGTAAGGTAGTAGACCTGTCCAGAAGTCCCTTTCCTCCCTAATTCTTTGAGCCCGAGACCTGACTCTTCCATCCAGGTCCAAGAGCCATGACTCACAGCACACTTAATATTACAGCATCAATAAACACACTGCTGTTGATTACTTATAAATTCTTACAATGCAAGAGTACAAAATCCTTCCATGCTGAAAACAGGTTCCCATAGTGCCTTGAGAATAACAAAGTTAGAAATTCAGCAAGACATTTTCAACAAATATAGCTTGGAAAAAGAAGGAGAAATCCATGGATATGAAACTTATTTAAACCTAAACTTGATTAGTAGCCAGCCATCCAGCAGCAGTCAGCTTTACTGAGGTAGCAGGGGAAGTTTCGTCCTCCATTAAGTGGGCTGACACCTTCATTTTCTAGTCAACTTACAGCTCATGGTCTCTGGGAATTTATTCACTTAAAATAACACAAAAAATAGTCACATTTTTAGTCATGTTTTTTAATGTGTTGTGCCTACCTGCATAAAAAAATAGTTAATGCCTTTCTTTAATCAAAACTAACTTTTCAATTCAGGCCTTAGACAATCACTTCAGATTTCTAAAGCCAAAATAAGGTTTTAGTGTTTTGTTCTAAAAAATACTTTAAGGAGAGGCGGGAGTAAAAAGATTAAAATAAAAAAATAAAAACACGTTAGCAGAGTGCAGTTACACACATGCCCATAATACCAGCTATTCGGGACGATAAAGTGTGAGGGCTGCAATTTTGAGGCCAGCCTGGACAACTTAGGAAGATCTTATGACAAAACAGCATTTTTAAAAGGTCTGGGGATGCAGCCCACACGCACAGAGACGACAAAACACTTCAATATCTCATTATCATTCACATTTGCCCGAGTGAAATACTGGCATGAATCCCTCTTAGGAACATTCACAAAATTCCAGTCTTTCCACTCTCCAGCCTGGGAAAGGAGAGTTCTGCCCTGGCAAGCCAAGGTCACGGTGAGCATGAGAATTTCCATTTTCTGTGCTTTCTAAATGAAAGCACCAGGGAGTCCCTTTCTGTTAAGGGACAGCAGACACGTGACTATAAAAATGTGCAAGATATGTGAAAACTAACAAAGCTGATCTCATAGAAGCAGAGAGAGAGGCAGTGGCTACCGCAGAGCCTGGGAAGGGAGCAGGGGCCGCATGCAAGAGGATGGTTAAACAGACGCAGCCAGACAGAAGGAAGGATGGCAAACACTCTGGGGCACAACAGGGTAACTGTGTTCGAAGACAGTTATTGCATATTTCAAAATTGGCTGGAAGGGAAGCTTTGAATGTTCCCGACATGGAGCAATAATAGCCCTTTGAGGTGATGGATATGCTGCATAGGCTGATATAATCATTACACACTGCAGATATATACTGACAAGCCACATTCTACTACACAAATATATATGATGATTGCATGGCAATTAAATTTTTAACTGAAAAAATGCAAATGGAAAAGAGGCAAAAACATACAAGATAAAAACTGTCACAGACAGAAATGCAGATACGTTCATTCCTTCCACAGAAAGCAAGCTAAGCTCTCCAAAAGCAACATCTTGCATAATGTGTTGCCCTGACCATGTTCTTGGCAACCTGTGATCTGTGGAATTTCTTCTAAAGGGCAAAATCAATTATTCAGTGACATAAGAGTAATGACTCCATATGCTGACATTATCCTGCTTTACTTAGTAAAGGGTTTAAAATAAAAAATAAAAACCTTAGCTAGGTGTGGTGGCACATGCTTGTAATCCCAGCACTCAGGAGGCAGAGGCAGCGAGACTACCACAGGTTCAAGGCCAGCCTGAACTATACAGTGAACTCGGGGCCAGCCTGAACTACATAACAAAACCCTGTCTCAAAAAATCTATCTATCTATCTATCTATCTATCTATCTATCTATCTATAATTTTTAAATTTAAATCTTACTTGTTATGGGACTGCAGTGGTCTTAAATAAGTTACAAGAAGAGACTGAAGTTCTTTAGCATACTCCTTTTCAGTATCCAAGATGTTCTGTAACACCTACGGAGAAACAAAGGTCCAGGTATTGCAATTGGCAAGACAGCCCAAGGTCAAATAAAGTTTTAAACAAATTACTAGTTTAAAAAAAAAGATTTTATATATTGAAGCCAACACTTTAATTAAGAAACACATTTCAATGAAGTACTTTAATATCTGCATGACCACTAACTGTATTATATAACTTATACAAACACAAGTTTTCAGAATTGCTCCTAACTAGAGGAGCCTTGATTTTTACATAATATTGTTCAAATGGTTTTTGTGTGCTTTAGACAAGGTTGTCTCAGGAAAAGTCCTGGTTAGTTAACAGATGATCATTCTTCCCATTTTTTAGATGTGAAATTGAGACTATCTATCTTATGAAATAGAGATTAGATATCACAATAATTTGAAGATAACGATGATACCAAACATTACAAAACATGTTTCTCTTGTTGTTTCTGATAAGATCATTAAGGAATAAAACCTGTGGATACAGTGGAGTTTTAAACAAGGTTACAGCTCATCCTTTAGAAGATACAAGTATGGTTAAATCTTGGAAACAACCCAAATGGAGACTGGATAAAGAAGATTTAGGTTTTTTTATAAAGTGGAGTATTATTGTGCCATAAAGAATGATAAATTTGAGTCATTCATACTCAAATGGATGTACCTTGAGAACATCCTCATAAATGAATAGGTCACAGATGTGTAAATATCATATCTTTTCTCTGGCATGAGAAACTGAAGATGTAAATGAGTTCTAAAAGGTATGATAGATATCCTAAAATGGAAAATATTCAAAGGGAAAGGGAAATTAGGGATAAGTAAAATGAGGAAAGAAAAAATTTGATGGTGAAAAAGTAGAAACAAAGCTTATGCATATAGGGGTTGGGGTGGTGGGTAGGGCAGGGGAAAGGGAAAAACTGAGAATTAAGTTGTGTCAGGTACGGGTACAAATTCTCAATGTCTACTGTGATCATAGTGTGTACATAAAATGTACCAATAAAAACAATTTTTTAAATGTACAAATTTGAACAATTCAAAGCAGGAGAGAGGCTCAACTGTGGGGAATGTAATGAAGCGAGTAACACAGTCCATAGAAGTATTACTGATAACACAAAGTGCTATAAGTGAAACAACTAATGTGGTCCCACAATTTCTCTTTCCCTGCTAGTCTGAGAGTCACACCTGCTTCCCAGCCTGTTCTACAATCAGGTACAACCTTCAGTACAAGCTCACAAAGTTGGGTAAGTTTATCTATTAGTGTAAATTCTTTCTTATCTTCTAATAGTTCAACAAAAATTGTACTTAGGGACTGCTTTATGCCAGTTGCTGGACTGCCCACAGAAATTTTCCGTTCTCTTCACAGTGGGACATATACTTTGGGGAGTATTACATAATAGAATGAACTGTGCTTGTCTAGGAGACACAGAGTCATCCACAAAAACACCACACACACACACACACACACACAGATGCACGGTTGGCTCCCCAAGTCTTCAGGTTCTACGGTGCGGGGTTCTGGACTCATGGGGTTCCATAGCCATGAGGTTCAATCAGCCAGAAAGTGAAAATGTTTGTTGAAAACTGCATCTGTCCTGAGCAAGTTCAGACTTTTTCTTGTCATGATTCCCTAAAGTAATACAGTATGACAACTATTCACACTCTACTGAGTATTACAGGTATCCTGGAGGCTAAAGTCAACTGGAGTATATGTCTGATTATACCCAAATACCACATCATTTTCTCTAAGGGCTTTGAGAATTCACAGATCTGGCAGAGGGAGTCCTGCAACTGATCTGCCACTGATACTGAAGGCAACTGTACTCACCAGACAGTGCATGATGGTCCGCTTTGGAAATCTGAAGTGATCAAAGCAAGTGGAGGCCCAGGTAAGTGTGGGCTTCCTGAGGAGCAACAAGACTGGAGGATGGCAGCGCTGGCTCTGCTGGTGACTTACAAGTCGCTCCAATTTCAGGTCTTAACTACCTCACTTCACACTGTGACACATCAGGTACCTCACAGGCCATTATGAAGCGGCAGTGGGCTACTGCACAGGAAGGTGCTAGGTGGGTGCAAAACACCTGACCAGTTTACAAGGCTTAAAATTGTTTCTCAACAGCAGGATTGTTGATACTCAGATCAGATTGTTCCCTGTTGTGAAGGGATATCTGGTACATTGAGAACCACTGACTTAGACACACACAGGCCTCAGAGTAACTTCAAAATCCAGAGGTTAAGATCTAGCTGCTACTTTCATCCACATCTATTTACTTTCAGTTCTTCTATTCCTCAAAAACTATTTCTAAAATAGTAAATCCAGAGTCTAAAGATACTAATGTTTTTCAGGAATTAATCCAGAAAGGGAAGAGACATAGGACCCTCTATAGAAAACCCAAGCACAGCAAAGAACATTAGAAACTACTTTGAAATGAATAAAAATGAAACAGCATACAAAATACAGGGAATGAAGAGCAGTGCTTTAAAATTTTATGGTTGCCAAAGAAACAGACTCAAAGATCAGTGAAACAGACTGGAAGATGCAGGAACAACTACAAATATACTAAGCCACCTCATCTTCGACAAAGAAGCCAAACACCCACAATGGAGGAAAGACAGCCTCTTTAATAAATGGTGCTAGAAAAACTGGGTTTCAACCTGCCAAAGACTAAAGCTAGATCTACATCTTTCACCATGCACTAAAATCAAGTCAAAGTGGATTGGAGACTTAAATAGTAAAACAGAAACATTGAATCTGCTGGAAGATAGGTCAGGTAGAACTTTAGGAGACACTGGCACAGGGAAAGATTATAGCAACAAAACCTCAGCAGCATGGGAACTAGCAGAACGAATCAACAACTGGGATTTCATCTTATTAAAAAACTTCTGCACAGCAAGAGAAACCACTCATAGAGTAAAAAGATAACCTAAAATATGGGGGGAAACATTTATCAGCTGTTTCTCAGACAAAGTAGTACTATCTAGAGTATACAAAGAACTTAAGAAAATCAAATCCCCCAAAATTTAAAGGTCTACTTCAAAAAGGGCATCTGAAATGAACACTCTTCAGATGAAGAAGTAAAGGCAGCAAAGAAACTATGAAGGAATGTTCAACACCGCTAGTTACTCAAGAGATGCAGATGAAAACAACACTGAGTTGCCATCTCACTCCACAAAGTATAGCTGCTATCACGAAATCAACCAAAGACAAATGTGGGAGGGGCTGTGGGGAGAACGGAACCTTTCGCCTCTTTTGGCAGGAATGTAGAATGGTGCGGCCACTGTGGAAATCAGTGTGCAGATTCCTCAGAAAGCTAGGATTAGAGGTCCCATTTGACCCTATTTCCCTGCTAGGTATATACATGAAAGAATTCAAGAATCATATCACAGCGACATCTGTGCACCCATGGTTAAGCAGCTCACTTTGTAGTAGCTAAATCCTGGGAACAGCCCAAATGTGCACAAACAGGAAACTGGATAAAGATGATGTGGGATTTTTTTTTTAAAGCGTAGTATTACTCAGCCATAAAGAGTGATGTTTGACTTATTTAATACTCAATGGAAATGACTTGAGGACATAGTCATAAATGAAATAAAGAGGACACAGATATGTAAATACTGTGTCATTTCTCCAGTATGAGAAACTGATTGTGTAAATGAGTTCCAAAATGTATGACAGGTATTGTGAAATAGAAATAAATGTTCAAAAAGAAAGGAAGTAGAGGAAAGGAAAGAAAGGAAAGAAAAAATATGATGGTAAAAAAGTAGAAACAAAGCTTATGTGTACAGGGGGTGGGTGACTGTATGGAGGGCAGGAGAAAGGGAAAAAATGTGAATCAAGAAGTGTCATGTAGGGCTGGGGATATAGCTCAGTGGTTCCGGCGCCTGTCTTGCAAGCCCAAGCACCCAGGTTCCATCCCTGGAAACCACTTAACAATACTGGGCATGGAGACTCACCCCAGCAGCAATCAAGATCACATACCACAGTGCCGGGCGTGGTGGCTCACGCCTGTAATCCCAGCACTCGGGAGGCAGAGGCAGGAGGATTGCTGTGATGTGAGTTTGAGGCTGAGCTCAGGGCCAGCCTGAACTACAAAGCGAGACCCTGTCTCAAAAAAAAAAAAGAAGTGTCATGTACAAGTACAAATTCTCAATGTTGAATGTGATCATAATTATTGTGATCATAATTATGTACAAAATGTACCAATGAAATTAATTTTTAAAATAAAATAAAATTAAAATTTTTAAGTTGCCAATGCTTATATTAAAAAAGAACACTACAAAAAAAAAAGAAGAAAAGAAAAGAAAAAACAGACAAACTCTGGACTCTCGATTTTCAGTTCAACATGCAAGGTGCTTAGAAGTTGCTACTCTATCCTAAGCAGAAGTAAATAACTGGACAAAAGGGGTGGGTAAGCGAACGCCTTTCCTTACACCTGGGAAGTCAAGTTTCAGGAACACTTGCACTCCAAGTGGTGAGAATGAGATTTATAAAGAGCCTCGTCTGGCTCACCAGACCAGACACTGCCAGGTAGAAGCTTCTAAAGGAACCAAGTCTGGACTAGCAAAACCTGAAATGAAACTGATACATTTCTGAGGACTCGACATGGATGAGTTTTTTTTTTTTTTTAATTATCTTTATTGGTACATTAAATATACACATCATGATTGCACTCCATAATGGGGATTTGTACCAGTATAAGACACAACTTAATTCTCATTTTTTCCCATAGCCCCACCCACCCTACCACCCCCCCATATATATAAAATTTGTTTCCTTACTTTTTTGTTACAATCTCAACATTGTCCCC
>PVIR01039007.1:0-14182 GCA_004026965.1 Petromus typicus | reverse complement strand
TTTGTCGGTAGCAGTGCCAGTTTCATCTCCCATCTTGAACCAGATATCATACTATGCCACACTGCTGCCAGTAGCTACTTACTTTTTATCCTGAGAGGAGACCGGGCTGGGATTAATGCAAGTAGAACTAGGGAACTGAGGAAATCACTCCCTTCCATCCATTTAAATTTAAACAACCTAGGACTCTTCCTCCTGTTGTCCTAAGAGAGGTAGAGGATATCCTAACAGAAATTCAAGAGATCTTTGCAACTCTGGACTGACCTTCTGTCACCTTATTAAAGATTCATGAATACATCCATCTTGTAAATGTCACTTATGCTGTGGTAACACAGCGCTCTGAATCCCTGCTGTGGATCCAGGGTGACTCAGTGGGAGGCACCTGGGCTGAGCCGCACTGCCTTTCAATTCTCAAAGCCTGATTTATCTGTGTCTCATGTTGTGCTGCTGTGTGCTGTGCTCTGTATGTACGACTTTTTGCTTTTCTGTCACCCTAGCACCACTTTTTTTCGTCAACACAGATTTGCCCTCCGTAAAACTTCCCACGATCTCCAGTAAATGTAGCTGCTTTTCCCTTGTCATCAGGTGTGTGTACTTATAATTCATTGCTTGTTGTACACAAAACCTTCGACTTTACCTGCTGAATTCGTAATGCTTTAGTAACAGGAGTAAACTTGCAGTTCTTTTGCCTTAGCCTCCCAGGGTACTTGGCCTCCTTCTTCTTAAAAAGATATCTGTCAGGGTCCAGGGATTTAGTTCACTGGTTCCACCGTCTGCCTGGCAAGCTAAAGGTCCTGAGATCATCCCTGGTACCACTTCCACAATGCTGGGCATGGTGGCTCACACCTATAATCCCAGCACTTGGGAGGCAGAAACAGGAGGATTGCTGTGAGTTCGAGGCTGGCCTGGACTACATAGTGAGTTTGGAGCCAGCCTGAACTACAAAGTGAGACCCTGTCTCAAAAAAAGAAAAAGAAAGAG
Source organism: Petromus typicus (assembly GCA_004026965.1). NCBI lineage: Eukaryota > Metazoa > Chordata > Mammalia > Rodentia > Petromuridae > Petromus > Petromus typicus. The sequence continues at coordinate 13,204 of PVIR01039007.1, read as the reverse complement.
AAAGAGAAAGATAGGGCCGGGGATTTAGCTCAGTGGTTCCGGTGCCTGTCTCGCAAGCGCAAGGACCTGGGTTCAATCCCCGGTAATCACATAACAATACTGGGAGTGGAGACTCACACCCAACAGCAACTGGTACCACATACCACAGTGCCGGGTGTGGTGGCTCACACCTGTAATCCCAGCACTCGGGAGGCAGAGGCAGGAAGATTGCTGTGATGTGAGTTGGAGGCTGAGCTCAGAGCCAGTCTGAACCACAAAGTGAGACCCTGTTTCAAAAAAACTTAAAAGAAAAAGAAAGATAGCTTGAATTATCTGGAACAAACATGGTAGAAATCTAGATTTTGAGGATACTGAAGGTGAGGACACTACTAGTGAGACAACTAAGAGGGAGTGAGGAGCATTTATTCCAGACTACGAGAAAATTTTGCAACACTGTCATCTGCAGTTATATGAAAATAGAATATACTCCATTGAACTGGGTGACCTGGCTCAAGACATTTCTAAACAGTCTAGCTGCTGTCTAGAGGAATGTACATGACAGAGAATGGGCTAACAGTCAGAAAGGACCTGAGGCCTGTCAGTACTCATGGGAATGAGCCTGGAACTGGGTCTTCCCTCTGCGCAGTCTGGAGGTGATGGAAGCCCTGGCTGACACCTTACCTACAACTTCATTAGACCCTGTCTCAAAGAAAAACGAACAACAATATACAAAATCAAGTCCCTCCAGAGTGACCCACTTTCTCCAGTTAGGTCCTACCTCCTAACAGTCCATTCACCTAGGAACTAGGTAGGTTAATCCATCAATAAGATTAGCTCCCTCAAATCCAATTATTTCTCTAGGCATGTCTTAATCTAGCCAAGTCGGGAATCAAGATTAAACATCACAGTCACTCAATCTGGGAATTGAACCTTTTGAACTGTAAACCAAAATAATGCTCTTTACTTACTGAATAGCCTGCATCAGGGAGTAACACAAAGTTGACTAATACAGGTGGCATTTCCACGTGATAGGATACTAGAGTGGGACCATCCCACCTGCATCAGCTCTCTGTCTGTTATTGTTATTGTTGTTTTGCTTTGCCTTTGTATCTTGTCAAACCATAGCTTAGAATTAAAAGAGTGTACTCATTAACCATTTCATAATCATGTCAAATCTAACACTGACCGCCTAGCTGAGCTGACCGGCCCAGGAATGGACATCTGACTCAAGGTGTTTGAGACTTTTTTCTGCTGCTAAAACATAATACCAGAGACTGCATAATTTTAAACAGAGGTTTATTTACCAACTGCTAGTTCTGAAGGTTGAGAAGTCTGAAAGCATGACACCAGCACTGGGGAAGGACCTTGTTGTTACATCACAACATATAGGGTATCCATGGCAAGACAGAGCATGTGGCTACTTTGACATTGCCATCTTCTACAGCCTTTAGTGCCATCAAGGGGTCTCCGATCTCATGACCCCAACTAATCTTAGGTCCCACCTCCAGATACCATGAACACTGACTTAGGGGATTAAGTCCTTGACACATGAACCCTGAGGGAAACATCAAAATGATAGCATGAGACACTTAACTGGAACTGTAACATTAAGCCACTTACGGGTTATGTCAGACAATACAGGGAGGGGTCATGTTGTCCAAAGCCAAGGCAGTCTTTGTCTGCACTGGAAATCTAGAAAGGGTGAAAGCCATCTTCTACTGTAGAGTGGAAGAAGGGTATGGAGAAGACCAGGAAGGAAACGTCTCCTGTCCCAGAGAGACTACGTCCTTTGTCATCGTCCTGTTCTGTATTGCAGTTCCTGATGTACATCACTTCTGAAAGTCCCACTTTTGCATGGTAGCTTGATTCTCACCTTGAATGTTACCAAGCAGTCCCTGATTTTCTAAGTGTACCTTTAAGTTATAAAAATAGTATTCTTTTTTTTTGAGACAGGGTCTCGCTTTGTAGTTCAGGTTGGCCCTGAGCTCAGCCTCAAACTCACATCACAGCAATCCTCCTGCCTCTTGCCTCTGCCTCCCGAGTGCTGGGATTACAGGCGTGAGCCACCATGCCCGGCGCTGTGGTATGTGGTACTGATTGCTGCTGGGTGTGAGTCTCCACACCCAGTATGTTATATGGTTTCCAGGGATCAAACCCGAGCCCTGTGCTTGCAAAACAGGCACCGGAACCACTGAGCTAAATCCCCGGCTCCAAAATAGTATTCTTTATAAATGTACTTTCCACTTTTCTGGTTGTTTTCTGGAATAATTTTTTTTCCCCTGAGACAAGATCTTACTATGTAGTTTAGGCTGGCCTAGAACTCACTATGTAGCCCAGGCTGGCCTCAAACTTGTGGCCATCTTCTTGCCTCAGCTTACCAAGTTCTGGGCTTATAGGTTGTGTCACAACACCTAGGTTTTTCTTGGATAAATTTCAAATCATGGATGCCTACCAGAAAGGTTGCATCAAGATAAAATGTCCCAGTAGTGTCAGAACACACTACTGAATTTTGCCTTAAGTTTCTGTCCTGCAGTTACATCATAGTAAAACTTGGCAGTCTATGAGTGGAAGGTTCTAGCATTTGCTAAACTTGACTTGGCTCAGATTCTTTAGATACCTGGAGTTGGATGAGGGCCCAGCATTCCTGGCCAGCATTACTCACAGTGTGCCTTAGGGGTCTGTGCAGTCCAGGGTGGAACCTTCCCTGAGCCTTAGTGAATCATTCTATACACAGTCTCTTCTTCTTATTGCAGGAAACCTCCTACCTGCTTCCCTTGTTATTTGCTAACAAGCTCTGGTCTTTCTTTTGAGAGCTCACAGAGTAAACATACCTCTCTTGGGAGAGCTTCTCAAATATCTCACATAGTACGTTTTTAAAAAATGGTTTCTATTGTAGTAGGTCAATAATGCTAAATACATAGACATTGTTGTATAGCCAATCTCCAGACCCTTCTCTATTGCCAGACTGAAACTCTGCACCCATTAAACAACAGCTCCACTTGGTAGCCTTATGAAACCCAAACAGAAAGTAAGATGCTGAGAAGGCATGTGTGTTAGTTACTTTTCTGTTCTTCCTGAGACAAAATACCTAATGCTCAAAATTAAAGGGGACGGGTTTGCTTGGCATACAGTTCAAGGGGTTTCAGTCCATAATCAGCTGATTCTGAGGTAGGAATGCAGAGAGGAATTACAGAGGAGAAATTGCTGAGAGCCAAGTGCTCAGCACTGAGTGCTGAGTCTCCCGTGTTTATTTTCTCTTGGCCTTTTATATAGCAAGCATAACAGAGTATCTTTTGCAACAGACATTCATCTGGCCACGTCTACTTCCTTTTACTGCCCTTTTTTCTGTCCTAATTACTTCTTGTTTTCTGTCACTGGACAGTTAACCGGTTCTCAGTATTCAGCAAAGGAAACATCTGTAAGCAGAACTTGCTGTTGATGTGTTATCATTACAGTGGAGGTTACAAGTCAGCTTTGCTTATCACTCTCCACAAGAAATGACGTGGCATACACAAGGTACCAAAGGAAACAAGAGAGTTCAAGAGCATCTTTCTGCCCCTTCTATTCAGACTACTTAGGGCAGGTAGCACTCACATGCTTAATCCAGGTGCCCTTGGGTCTAGCATTGCACAGCGAATCAGTCACACACTGGAGATTCAGCTTCCTCCAAAACAGCCCCACTTAGGGGCCAAGAATGTAGCTCAGTGGTGCTGCCACCTGCCTGGAAAGTGCAAGTTGCTGAGTTTGGCCCCTCTTACTGAAAAAAAAAAAATTAGCCTCACCTCATTTGCAGGAGGCTTTGGGAGAACATCTAAATGTAAGGCATAATAACATGGTCTCCAAAGAATTGTAACATCTCATTACACAGCTGTTATTCTCACTGTGCAAATGAGAAGAGACAGAGCTCACCTCAGATGTACAGGAGCATGACGTTTCAGTATAGCTTTGAAGATCATTAAACTTGCAGCTTTTTATTATGGGTAAGTGTCCTGGCATGGAAGATAGAGTAGCAGTCAGAAATGGCCAAAAACCAGGTATCACCTGGCAAACAAACCATGTATCACCAGGTGTCACATCTATTCCTTCATTCCAGGTACATTTATGTGCCTTGGCACTCTGGGTGCTATCCTAGGCACTGAGGATTCACTAATAATAAAATGTCTTCCCTGGAGCCTCCAGAGGACGCTTGTCCTGCTGATACTTTTGATGCAGCCCGCTGGTTCTGACTTCAGAGGTAGACATCCAAAACAGAAAACAAATCTCCCTTAGTTTATAGGACCAGGCTTGTGGTAGCTTGTTACACGTTTTTTATTTTTTTTATTTTTTATTTTTTTGAGACAAGGTCTCGCTTTATAGTTCAGGCTGGCCTTGAGCTCACTAAGTAGCCCAGGTGAGACTCAAACTCACAGCAGTCTTCCTGCCTCTGCCTCCGAAGTGCTAGGATTACATGGGTGAGCCACTACATTGGGCATTGTGGTGTGTGGTACTGATTGCTGGTGGGCATGAGTCACCGTGCCTGACATTATTGTATGTGGTTACCAGGGATCAAACTCAGGACCTTGTGCTTACAAGGCAGGTGCTGGAACCACTGAGCTAAATCCCTGGCCCTGTTACATGTTTTCAACCTTCCTGTGACAGTTTGGAGGGATGGGGTATAATGATGCCTTGGGAGACTAATGGCTTTAAAGGGAGTATGTGAGGTTGTTCTGGCTTCTTAAAACTCCAGATAATACAAAAATAAATAAAATACCAAGAGTTCCCTGCAGTTGGGGATGGAGTCCAAAGTTGTAATAAGAAGTCAAGAATAGAGAGACCTATAGTAATGAAATTCTGAGACAGGAGGCAAAATGGTGAGTGCCAGCCTAAATGGCAAACCTCTTGGCATATAACGCTCTGAACCCCCTGTACTGAGACACAACCAGACTCTAGTGTCACTTGCACTAGTGTAAGATGATCCCAACCCCACTAAAATGCCTTCATAAGAAAGCTCAGCACTACCGGGTGTCCTGGCTAACACCTCACAGTAGGCCCCTGGCCTCCTTTTCTGTGATTTTTTTTTCTGCTTTTCTTTTTTTTTTTTGCAGTACAGAGGATTGAACTGTGAATCTTGTGCTTGCGAGGTAGGCACAGTGCCATGAACTACATCCCCAACCCCTGTCCTCCTTTTCTTAGAGTATGGAGTAAAATCCTTCCTATTATAAATATATACTTATTGCAACTCAGAAAAAATCTCTAAGGGCCCGAGAACCATTCCTGAGACGTCATCAGGGGACCGGAGCCTCTGCCTCCCAGCCTCAGTGGGATAATCAAGTCTTAACTCCCCAGCTGGTAGCCAGCAGACACAACTGGCCTGTCATACCCACACTGCTCACCTTCGTACTTGTTTCCTGCTCTGATGCCACCAAGCCCCCGCCCTCCTTTTAAGATGCCACATCACCTCTGCACAGATGAGAGTGGAGTTCACTCTTTCCCTCTAAGCTCAGTAATTATTGAATTGAATCTGTTTTCACCACTGCCTATATGTGTTTGTCTTAGACACGAGGAGCTGAGGAGTGGGATAAATGGAGAATTAGTGTTTAATAAGGACCAAGTGTTAGTTTGGAAAGCTGAAAACTTCCTGGCTGTGGAAGTAGGGGTGGTTGCACAGCGTGAAGGTGCTTACTGCAACTGAACTGCTCACTTCAAAATGGTTCAAACATTAAATTTAGCCAGATGTAGTCCCAGCACTCTGGAGGGCTGAAGCAGGAGGATTGCAAATTCAAGCTCAGCCTAAGCAACTTAGTAACTTAGCAGGACCCTCTCAAAATTAAAATAAAAGGAGATAGTGGCAGATGTAGCTCAGCCCAAAAGCCCTGGGTTCAATTCCCAGTGTAGAAAAAAAGTAAACATTTTATACTATATCTACTTTGCAGCGTTCAGTCTGATGACTGTGGTGATTTGAGAATCACACAGGTGATGAAAGTATGTAGAACATACACAAGTAGAACTGAGGCCATCTGCTAGGCTCAGGGAATTACACCAGTGTCAGAGAGTACACACAAGTCTCGCAGGGACTGCTGAGTTGTCTGGAGGCTGCATATCCCACTCTTCTTCAAGGACACAGCCTTTCATTTCTGCTTTGTCTGCTCACTGGCTTCCTCTCTGTCTTTTTAAAATTTTATTGGTACGTTTTATACATAATTATGTACCGCACATGACACATCTTGATTCTCATTTTTTCCCATTCCCATGCTCTCCCTACAGCTCGCACCCCCATATACATAAACTTTGTTTTTAACTATTCTTTCCTTTCCTTACTTTCCCTTACCTGCCCTTTCCTTTTTCCTTTTGAACATTATCTTCCTATTTCACCTTTTTAAAAATTGATTTTATTCCTCTTATAACTTTGATTTGCTACATGACCTTTCAATTCACTCATCTCAGTGTGCAGTTGCACAGTCCCAGGGGTCCTGTGGGTCCATCTTACTCGGGTGTCCACCCTGCCTTAGTGCAGTTTGGGGCTACAGCAAGGTATAGAGCCCTGAGTGCACAGGCTCTCCAGCGGGGCTGAAGGGAACACAGATTCAGGGGCCCTGGGAGCCAACCGGACCTCCCCAAAACCTCTGACAGTCCTGGAGGCAGACTAGGACCAGGAAATGTTAGTGTTTTCCCTGGGATAATCTTGCCTTTGAGATGTTTTCACTGTTGTCAGATACTCTCACAGGTATCGTATCAGTGTAGATCAAGTTAAATTTCCTGAATTTGGCTAGGGAATTGTGATTACATAAGAGATTATCCTAGTCATGTGGGCACAATGCCTGAAAACCATTTGTATGATGGCCTAGAAAAAAAAAAAAATATATATATATATATTTGATAGGAAAAAGGGAAGACAAGGAGAATAGATGAAATAGATCAAAGTGTTAAAAGTGAATGAAAGGGTACTATTCATCATACTATTCTAACAACTTCTCTGTAAATTTGAAATAATTTCAAAATAAGTATATATACACTGAATACTGGTCATACTGGTTTTTAATTTTGGTGTTTTTTGTTGTTGTTGTTTTGAGACAGAGTTTTGCTTTGTGGTTCAGGCTGGCCCTGAGCTCACTATGTAGCCACCACACCTGGCACTGTGGTATGTGGTTACCAGGCATTGAATTCAGGACCCTGTGCTTTAGAGGCAGATGCTGGAACCACTGAGCTAAATCCCAGCCCAATTTTGTTTTGTTTTCTGGGGTGCTGGTGGATGGAACCCAGAGCCTCGTACATCCTAGAAATGCTCTACCACTAAGCTACAGGCCAGCCCTTTACAATTTGAGGTAAAATTCACATAACATCAGAGTTACCTTTTTTAAGTGAACATTTTGGTGGCACTTAGGGCATTCACAGTGTTGTGGAATTACCATTCCTACCATATATAGTTCCAAAACATTGTCATCCCCACAGAAGGACACCCCGTACCCCTTACTTGCCTCTTCTCTGGGCCCCTGTCACCACCAGATTGCGTGTGTAAATTTCCTTTTCTGAAAATTTCATGTAAAGTTTGTGACCTTTGTCTGCTTCTTTTACTCAGCATCACGCCATCAAGGACCATCATGTGGGTGTTTGTGTCTGGACTTTTCTCCCCCCTATGGCTGAAAGTGCTCCACTGTGTGGAGATGCCACATTTTGTTTACCCCTTCATCCACAGATGGACCCTCTGGGGTTCCTAGCTTGTGGCTGTTGTGAGTAGTACTGTGAACATCCGTGAGCATATTTTTGTTAGGGTCGCTATTTTCAGTTATTTCACATTAGGATCTGGCTCTTTGATCCCACATGGCATTGTCTGCCATGTGTGGAGGTGCGTTGTAAGCAAGACCACCCTAAAGGACATCTGGGAAGCTCCGTCCTATCCCTTGGAGAGGCTAGCGCTGAGGATTCTTTTATGGGCCACAAGGTGGCGCCAATAGTCAAGGAAGCGCCTCAACCAGTGGGGCCAGGCAACTGGGCATAAAGTTTTCTGTGTTCTTTGAGCCAGAAGTAAATCATTTCCTCTTGGGAAATTAACAAAGTTAAATCTTGAGAATTAGCTTTATAACCAATACTCCTGAGACTGACCCACATCTCAGAGGGATTAGGATGTTCATAACGTGTGAACTATTTTTTACTTTGGACTGCTACTTAAGGTTTTTATTGGTTCCTGCCACAGAAAAGACAAGATTAAGTGTCTGGGATGTCAAAATCAAAGTTGTAGATAGTTTATAGACTTCCTTTGGCACTCATTGGCTTACAGAGCCAATTCTCTTTTAGTGAGTCTGATTCACATGCCTGGTGAGCAAGAATTACATCTGTGCTTTTTCTAACCGCCCCAAAGAGGTTCTTTGCAGCACTGTTTACAGTACTAAAAACAACGGCAATGACACCTGGTGTAGCAGCACACACTTGTAATCTTAGCACTCGGGAGGCTGAAGCAGGAGGATTGCTGCAAGTTTAAGGCCAGTCCTGGGCTGAATTACAGGCAAGATCATCTCAAAAAAAACCACAAAGAGGTGGTGATGGCTAGGAATGTAATTCAGTGTGAAGGTTCAATTCAATCCTCTGGTAGAGAAAAAAAAAACCAAGTGTCTATGAGTAGGAGACTCGAGTTTCTCCTTTTTAAAGCAACAGTCCATTTTCTTTTGGGGACCCATCCTTTTCTCATCCTCAGCCCATGTAGACCAGGGGGCTGTACTCCTGCTACAGAGGTGGACCATTCAGCTCAGGTGTAAGCTGATCATCATAGTGCATCTTTCTGGCCACTGTGATGGGTGGGAGGATTGTCAAATCCATTGGACCTAGTCAGCCTGAACCCCAGGTGCTTTGCAGGGACTAAAAAAAATGTGGTAGGTGGAAGGAGGAGCTTTCTCTTTCCCAGTGAACTTTAGCCTAGCAGGATAAGCTGGAGTTCTTGAGGGCAGTTGAAATAAACTTGAAGACCTATTCCACAGCATAGTTGACTCTAATTAATAATGCAGTGTATTCCTAAAATTTACTGAGAGTAGATCTTAAGTGTTCTCACCACAGAGCAAATATATGAGATGGACATGTTAATTAGCTTCTAACAGATATTTTATGATGTATACATATACAAATGTAAACATACAACACATGATGTTGTATATCCTGAACATATGTCAGTCACACCTCAATAAACCCGAAGGGGGGGTGCTTTACTTGCAAGTATCAGAAAGCCAAATTCAAACTGGTGTAAGGAAAGGAGGACACAGGGCATGTAACCCAACTACTAGGGACAGGAGGCAGGAGGATTGTAAGTTCAAGGCCGGCCAGTGCAATTTAGTGTACCTCTGTCTCAAAATAAAAAATAAAAAGGGCTGTGGATGTCGCTCAGTGCTAGATGCTCCTGGTTCAGTCCTCAGTACAGGAAGGAAGGCAGGGAGGGAGGGAGAGTTAGGCAGGCAGGACAGACACTGACCCCCATAATACACATCTTGGGTAGCTGCCTTCTGTGGCTTGATTCAGAGGTTCAAACAGTTTCCAACTATCTCTTGGCTCCACCTTTGCCATATTGGCTTCTTTTTTTTTGTTTTTTGGGTTTTTTTTTTGAGACAGGGTCTCGTTTTATGGTTCAGGCTGGTCCTGAGCACAGCCTCAAATTCACATCACAGCAATCCTCCTGCCTCTGCCTCTGCCTCCCAAGTGCTGGGATTACAGGCGTGAGCCACCATGCCCGGCACTGTGGTATGTGGTACTGGCTGCTTCTGGGCATGAGTCTCCACGCCCAGTATGGTATGTGGTTACCAGGGATCAAACCCAAGTCCTTGCACTTGCAAGACAGGTGCCGGAACCACTGAGCTAACTCCCCGGCTCATATTGGCTTCTTTTTCAACTGTATCCATTTTGGATACAAGGGCCAAACACTTAAATTTTCAAATCAATCTGTAACTCAAAATAATCACCAATGTTACAAGTTCTCCAATTCTATAATTCTTCTGACTGCCAGTCACCAAGAATACCGACCACTAACTTGCCAGGATCCTTGATTAAATGAAGGTGACCTCCTGAGGAGACTCAGAGGTTTGGTTCCTGAAGACAGAGTCTGGTTTCCCACTCAGTCAGCTGTGAAATTGGACAGCATGTTTCTGTCTTATTTGATCTTTCCATGGTTTTGCACTTTCAAAACCAAGAAGCCACTGGGGCCATCTAGTGTCTCTTTCTTGGTTTCTGTCCCTTCTCTCAGGGGACAGAAAAAGGGCTATGAGTCATGTTTGGGTTTTATCTCTAGTGCCTGGCTTGGAGCCTGCTCAGGGATACAAGCCAGAGATAAATGCATGAAACCAGAGCTATCTACCCAGAGAGAGGAGTGGTGGTGATCGTACACACTGTGACACATCAGGTATGAGGACACCAGTCCTGGCTGGCAGCCTTTCCCTGGGCTGGTGAGATGGAGGAAGTTACCCAAGAAGTTTAAAGAGGCTGTCTTTAATGGGCTTTATTCCACAGTATAAAGCAGGTGCTACAATGCTGATACAATTATAAATTGTGACTTTTTCTTCCCCAGTACAGCAAGTTAGAGAGAAGTAAGCATCCAGATTTGTTTTTTAAAGAAAAAGCAAGTAGTACTGCTGCAGTTTTAAAGGGCTTTCCACATTTCCCTCTGCCCATCAGTGTCAAATCAAGTTTTAGAACTTTGCTGACTGTGAGATTTTGTGAGAGACTAACTAAACAAGAGTTGCTTTTCTTGGCTTTTCTGTGAGCTCCGTGGACTTTCCAGCGAGGTATGAGGCAGGAAGCTCATGTGGTTCTTTATGAGTTCTTCTGAGGAACTTTGACTGTGACCTGAAAGAGGCGGTACAGAGAAGCTGTTAAATCTTCCTGGTGCCTGGCAGGTATTGTGAGCTCAGAGCTCCTCTTACTTCTAAGTTCTCACTACTCCCAGCATCTTTGGCCAGGCATGATAGTGTATAACTATAATCCCAGCACTTGGGAGGCTGGGACAGGAGGACTGCCTTGAGTTCGAGGCCAGCCTGGGCTACATACTGAGTTTAAAACCAATCTGAACTACAGAGCTAGAACTCATCTTGAAACAAAACAAACAAAACAAAACCGACAACAAAATCAAGCATTTTTATCACAAGCATTGCCGAAGTCCAGCAGGATGTAGGTGTTACAGGCGAGTCTGCTTTGCTTTTGTCCTGCATTCCACACATCTGTACTGCCAGCTCTTCCTTCCACCACCTTCTCCTTTCTCCCCATCTGTCTGAGGCCTTCGGCAAGATCAGCAGACACTGAATTACTCTACTTGTGGCTTCACCTCTCCTATCTCTTTCCAAGAGCTCCTAGCCTCCTGTTCATCTGTGATGCAGCAGCCTTCCTTGTCCATCTCACTCCTCACTTAAACAGTGCCCTCCATTACTGTTATTTCCATGAGCAGGGTCAGGCCAGTGACACTTGAATTTCTATTTCAAATCTACATCTTGTCCCTTAAGCTCCAAACTTGACTCTGCACTATTCTCCATGTTTCCCCCAGGATTCCCCAGGCACTTGAAACTCAATCCTGAAAGGAACCAGTGTACTTCAGTGTCATCTGTCACAGAGATCCTGTAACCAGTTCCTGCCAGTGATTTGACCCAAAAATGGGCATTACTTTTGATGCATAGTTTTACTTTCCCCGCTCCTACGTTCCTGTGAAGTAAATGTATTTCTCTACCTCCACAATCCCTGTCTTCTCTTCCCTGGAACCATTGCCTCTCTTGCTGGGATGGTCTACTCTCTCCAGAGCAGACAGAGGGAGCTTTCTTCCATGTTTAAACAGCTTTAGTAAAAGACACTTTATACACCACAAAATGTGTACGTGGCTTTTAGCATACTGTATTTAGTTACCCAACTGTGATTATATTGTAACTTTGGAATGTTTTCATCATCTCCCCAAAACACCTGGCACCCACTGACAGCTACTCCCCAGTTGTGCCCACTGCACCGTCCTTGGAGGTCCTAGGCCACCACTAATGCATCCTCTGATTAAGCGGAGTAATCTTAAAAATGCAAATAGTCACCTCAGTCTCCTGCTTCAGATGCTTCTTGTGGTTCTAATGAAAGACACCAAACCCTGTATCACAGCAATAGGGCCCTAAATGGTATGGCCCTACTTGCTCCTGAAGCTGAGTCTCTACTAGTAACTTGCAGGAAATTCATAGAAAAGCTAGGAAAAGTATCTTGCTGCTAGTGCTCTCCATAAGCCAAGCTCTTTGTCTAACATGTTCTTCTCTTCCTCCCTGTACAACTCCTGGTCACCCTTCTGGGATCCGCTTAAATCCTAACTTGTCTCATAGGCATCTTGTACCTCTCCTTAGCACCAACCATATAACAAGACCTTCGATTCTCTATCAGCTGAACTTGGGCCTTCCTGTCTAGCACCATCCTCCAAAGCGCAACCTCCTTCCTACCCACAAGGCCATGCTGCTGCATACAGGCAACTTCTATGAAGTAATGAAGTATGTATGCTGGGAACTGGGTAGGGTGTATAGAAATCAAGACTGTCAGCTTATGTATGCAGGAAACAAGACCAGCAGGCTGTAAGCTGATCATGGTCAACCAGTATGGTAGAGACACAGGCTTATTACAACATTTTATACCTACTCTTGAATATACTGGAAAAATTTCCCATTGAGCCCCAAACATGTTTGTTTTATTCCAGTGAACACAAGTGGTCTTTCTAGTCTGTCTCAGGGTTAGTGTTGTCATAGGAAATGAAGCTCCTATTCATCCCTCTCACCTGCCCTACTATTCTAGCTGTCCTAACTCTCTTCTTCCCCAATTTTGGGAAGGTCCAGCTTGGCCATATCTCTGTATGTCTGTCTGTCTCTCTTTTGTTTTTGTTTTTTTTTAAAGTAGGCTCTTGCTCTGTCATTCAGGCTGGTCTTCAAATCCTTATATAGCTTCCTACTATACCTACTATGAACTCACCATATAGCCTAAAAAAAATAGCCTTAAACTCATGGTTATCCTCCTGCTTCAGCCTACCAAGTACTGGGCTTACAGACATTTGCCATTATGCCTGGTTCCATGTCTGTTTTCTTGAAGTATCAAACTGTGTATATGTTTCCTGGTTAAACTTAACTAGTTTCATTGTAGAGAGAAGACAATGTTTACTTTAGTGTATTTCCTTTTTATATCTTATAAGTAAATGTATCTATGTGCTTATATTGCTATTGAATTAAGCTTATATTGGATATATTATTACTGTGTGTCCTGCTTTGTTACTTTT
>PVIR01039006.1:0-14218 GCA_004026965.1 Petromus typicus | reverse complement strand
TTTTTTGAGACAGGGTCTCGCTTTGTGGTTCAGGCTGGCCCTGAGCTCAGCCTCAAACTCACATCACAATCCTCCTGCCTCTGCCTCCCGAGTGCTGGGATTACAGGCGTGAGCCACCACGCCCGGCACTGTGGTATGTGGTACTGGTTGCTGCTGGGTGTTCTCCACACCCAGTATTGTTATGTGGTTACCGGGGAATCGAACCCGGGTCCTTGCGCTTGCAAGACAGGCACTGGAACCACTGAGCTAACTCCCCGGCCCTCAACAGGTTTTTTAAAAAGTAAATTAGTTACTTTTTTTTTTGAGACAGGGTCTTGCTTTGTAGTTCAGGCTGACCCTGAGCTCAGTCTCCAACTCACATCACAGCAATCTTCCTGCCTGTGCCCCCCCCAAGTCCTGGGATTACAGGTGTGAGCCACTACGCCTGGCACTGTGGTATGTGGTACAGATTGCTGCTGAGCCTGAGTCTCCACACCCAGTATTGTATGTGGTTACCAGGGAATTGGACCCGGGCCCTTGCACTTGCAAGACAGGTGCCGGAACCACTGAGCTAAATCCCTGGGCCTAGTTACTTATTTTTGATTGATGCATATGAGGTACAGTATGATGTTTTTATGTAAATACTGAGTAATGTTTAGCTAGGGTAATTAGCATATTTATTGCCTTAAACTTCTATCATTTCTTTATGATCTGTATATCCAAATTCTTCTATTTTGAGAGACATAACCTTATTGTTAATTACAGTCATTCGGCTGTGTCCTCAACTCCTATGAGAACCACTAGTCAACAGTGTTTAACAGTTGTCCTTTCTTCATTTGTTGTATATTATTCTTACATTAAAGTGATTATCCTTTGTAGAGTGTTGGCATTCCCAAAGCACAGTTTTCCTCTCTCCCTTATTTGCTATTTGTAGCACACTTATGAGGAGTCCTCATGTTTAACCACAGCTTATAATGATACAGCTCAGGTGCAGAGTAAGCACCTTTCCCAAGAAGGAGCAAATCCCCTGCCTTAGTGCCTTTGTTGGGAGTTCACAGACCTTTTCCTCAGGGTTTTCTACAAATTGAAAGCAAATAGAATCATTGTCATTATAATGACAGTCTATCTGTCCATGATTATTCATCCTAATAAAGACAGTGCTTCAGATATGCACCCACCCAGTATTGTGTTTTTATTTTTTAAAAAAATGCTTCAAATACATGCATTATGAAAATCATTTGAGATATTTTATTCAGGTAGGGTTTTTTCTCCTTTTGTTTTCTCCTGAGATCAGCCTATGAGTTTTGCCATCTTGATAAATTTTCTCAATTGCTGTGTCCTTTTGGGGTGAGAGGGTAAGGGTTATTACAGGGCACAGCAGGAGGGCCTTGCATGCCTGTTTAAATTAGCTGCAGTCAGTGTACACATAATTTCATAGATCGGGTTGCTTAATTTTACTCTTCTGTATAGAAAATTTTGAGCTACTATCAAGTATATACTTACCACTTATCACTGATTTTGTCGCTCTGTAGGGCTTCCCTGGCCATATGCTATCCAAGACTGACTATGTCTTATTCTCCCTGAATATGAGTTTTGGCATCCTTTGTTAATTATGGAATTTGCTTATGAATTTTGTGAAGTGAATCTCAAGGAGAATTAAGATATGACAAAGCCCATAAATATGAACATGTTTCTTTCACTTCTCTGGAAAACACTGACCTAACTTCTTAACGTTAACTACTCATATAGCAACAGCTATCAAATAAAATGCATGGCAAGGAGAAAGAAAATAATAAAAGTTTTATTAAATTAAAAATAAATTCTCAATTTCTTATTTTGTAGTGTATGTAACATAGTTCAGTCTCACTACCGCAGATGTGAAATAAAGTGTCTCTTGAAAACATGCAAGTGTATTTTAGGTAAAGTTGCTGCCCAGGTATCCAGAGGCACCTGAACCATTGTTTAATAGAAACCTTTTTGGTAAAACCCTTCTTTTTTTATTGAATCCTACAATTTTATCCTGACCCTTGGTTAAACTTTTTTTTTTTTTCCCTCAAATAGTACATAGCAGTTACTTCTACCCTGCCAAACAGTGGCTTCATTGCATAATTCAGTTGCTGTAACTTTCCATATGTGATTGATGCTCTTTTACCTTACTTCACTCAGAGATTGGAAGTGTCTTCATAAAGTTCATGCTCACTTGAACCACTTACTTGCTGAAAGGAGCAGAATTTCCTGCACATCCTATCTTTCCATCACCAAGCTCCAGATGGTTATGCTGAGTGAGGGTGACTCGCAAGCATTCTGTTCACTCAGAAACCTCCAGGAAGATTTTGTGGAGCAAGATAGTTTGTGGAAGAAACTTTCTCCATGAGTTTCCTCTGTGGATTTTCACATATGCACTGTGACAAGATCTTTCCAAGTTCAGTATCCTTTGCTGAGTAAAAAGGTATATCTGCATGATGAGGTGCCCATTATACTATATATATTTTATATATACACTATATAATATATATACATATATTATATAATATATACATATATATACTATATATAGTACATATATATACATACATGTAGATATATACTATATAATACATACATATATATTATATAGTATAGTGTATATAATATAGTATCAGGCACTAGGGACTCAATAATGGGTAGCTGCTGCTGCTGTCATTTCTGTACTATAATTATTTTTACATCATCATTTAAATCTTTTTGGAAATATAACTGTGATGTCCCTCTGCTAGTGGACTAATTGTATCAAATGAAATAGAAGCTGTATAAGATTTTTGTGCCATTAAAGAACTGATAGTGTAGTAGGGGATATACAATAAGCTATGTAAATAAAGAATAAGAATAAATAATTATGTATATATAATATAAATAAAGAATAATAAGTTTGTGATGATTAGGATAATAGAGATAAAGTGATTAATTTTAGATGGTGGGGGCTAGGAATAGTCCATTAAAGGAGACATTACAGAATGAGAAGGATTTGGATATAGGGAAGCAGAGGAATAAGAAATTCCTAATGAAGAATGGGACAGAGAGAGGTCTGTGGGAGCACTCAGGTAATGGGAGGAAAAGAGGGACAGGCAAAGGTAGAGGCAGAGGGAGGGAGAGGGGAAGAGGGAGGGGAAGGAGAGGGGAAGAGGGAGGGGGAAGTGAGTGCACTGAATTGGAGCAGTGGAAGAAGAGGGGATGGATCAGATAATGGAATCTTTTGGATTTTTTATTCCCTATCTCTTGGGCATTTATAATTAAGCTTTTGAAAAACTCATAATATTATTATGTATTTCTTCAACAGCATTTCACTGTGTTTCCTGAGCATTGTCAATATGGAAGATTGGTATAATTTCTATTACAAAGTTATTTCCACAAATTATAGAATATGCCTTAAAGGCTACTTTGTCTTTGAGATACGAGGCTCCTTACCACTCAGATTTATGTGAATTCTGTGGGATGACATTATGGAATTTGGCTTGTCACAAAAGGTCAGGAGGACCTGGGGGGAGGTCATATCATCATGTGAAGTAGAACTGGCAAGCTGTAGCTAGTGGGCTGTTAGGTTTGGCCCATTTTGGTTTTCCACTTTCATCTGTATGTTCTATTAGCTAAGAATGATTTTACATTTTTAAATACTTGAAAAAAAATTTAAAATGCTATTTTATGACATATAAATTACATGTAACTCAAATGTCAGTATCCTTAAGTGAAGTTTTATTGCAACAGAGCCAGTCTCCTTTGTCTACATATTGTCTATGCCTGTTTTTGTTTTGCTGTAGTAACTCTGAGTAGTTGCAACAGAGACCTAACAGCTGCAGAAATCTAAATTTACTCTGTGGTCCTCGTCAGAAGAGGTTTGTCAACTTCTTACTTAAGCAGGTGGTTCTCAAAAGCTTTACACCAGCACTACCTGGAAGGCAGATTGGTGGGTCCCAACCCTGGTTTCCATTTCAAGTAAGGCTTGGCTCAAGAGTGTCTATTTCTAGCAGGTCCTGCTGTCCTGGGACCACACTGAGACTTGTTGGTGGAGGGCAGTGGTGCTCAGATTTTACATGCCCAACAGTCCATTACAGATCACATGAAAAGTGCAGATTCTGACTCTTCACGTCTGGAGTGGAGACTGAATCTGCAATTTTAACAGGCTCAAGAGTAAAACCACATAGTATTGTCTAAGTCCAACATACTTTTTTTTATTTTTAATTTTTTTTTTTTTTAGGTTTTTTGAGACAGGTTCAGGTTCATGTTGGCCCTGAGCTCAGCCTCCAACTCACATCACAGCAATCCTCCTGCCTCTGCCTCCCGAGTGCTGGGATTACAGGCGTGAGGCACCACGCCCGGCACTGGTATGTGGTACTGGTTGCTGCTGGGCGTGAGTCCCCATGCCCAGTGCGGTATGTGGTTACCAGGGATCAAACCCGGGTCCCTGCGCTTGCAAGACAGGTGCTGGAACCACTGAGCTAACTCCCTGGCCCCTAAGTCCAACATACTTAATGAAAGTTTAGGCAGTTGGTCCTTTTTTACCTGAGATATTGATAGGCCCAAAGGAGCAGACTTCTTTAGAAACTGAGAAAAAAAAATCTATGTAACTTGGTTGTTACCATTTTGGAAAAATAAAGTTAATTGGAGATTATAGAATGTTAAGGAAAGAACTATACTTGGGCTCTTTATGTTAATTTTTAGCTCATGAGGATATTTAGTTGCCCTTGATGCTACCTCTACACATGGCTGAATAAACAATAATTAATTTTTTTTACCTAATATGCTTTTTTATTGTGATTGACTTCATAATCATTATTGTGGCTTGTATAAGATTTTATATTACTTCATATAAGTATCTTCATTTGAGCCTTGAACATGTTAATTAAATTTTCACTGAAATTTTATTTTTGGTTAACAGGGACTGCCTCTGAAAAGTAAGCAGGCTTCTTAAAAGCACAGATGTCCTCACAGGTCAGGTACTTGGTGTGTGTTTAGTGACATGTCTGTAGTCTGGACTTGTGTTAAAGATCAGGGACTAGACTTTTACTTTGGAACATACAAACTAGTGTCAGCTTTATAGAAGGATAATGCTTGAGAAAAAAGTTAAGGTGATTGTATAATTTCATTTTCATGAAGCATATAAAAGGCAATTATCAACATGTTTATGTTTTATATATTTAGGCTATGATTCTTCAAAGTGTCTAACAAGAGCTCATGAGTGTTTTTGGTTTGTGCAAAAAACGAAGTTTGTGACTATTAATATAAACAAATTATGAGTAAGTCTTATTTTCGTCCAAAGCAAACTTTTAATCATATGCATTTAATTTAGCACTTTTGTAAATACAAGGGATTTATGCTTTAGCATGTAGGTCTCCAATATGTCACAGGTGTTGACAGTGCTTTAACTGACCTTTAAAATTTTGTATTTAAAGAAAAGATAGTCAACTTTTGTCTTATTTTACTTTTATCTTTGATCTGAGAAAAAAGCAATAGTTATGTACATTTCATTCTGTCTTTGATCAATTTGAGGACATTTCTGGAAATAGGACCCATAAAAACTTTTTAAAATAGGATATATGGGGTTAAACGATTTAATTTTAACCTAGGATTAAAAAAAAAGTTCTAATGTTAGATTGTTGAAAACAATGGAAAGAAAAGTAATTTATTATTTTGGCAATGGTAAATTTTGGTAGGTTGATTGACAGGACTATTGATATTATTTTTATCTTGAAGGAATTTTTTTTGGTTCAGAGACTTATTTTCAGAGTTAGCATACTTATACCATAATAGTCACTGATGATGGGTAGTAACTACCTTTATTATTTTAATGGATTTACTGTAAATTTGAAGTTTAGAACTTAAGCTCCATCAGGGCAGGGAATTTGTGCCCTAATTCCACTAACAATCTGTTTATTCATTGTGGGACTTCCATATTGCTCCAAGAAAATGACACATAATCTCTGATGGCTGATAGGAAGGTTCTCAAATGATCTACAGTCATCTATATAGTTTTAATGATTAGGTGAGGCTCAGGACCAAAGACAAGTTGGAAGGAAATAATTTTGAGTTTTATATAAAAAGGAACTTTTTAAGTCTTTTGGCTGCTCAAAAATAGAATGGGCTGTCTTGTCAGACAGTGACAGCACCTACAATTAAAAGTGTTCCAACAGAACAGACACATACCTATCAGAGGATCAGTGAGTTGGGATCCTTTGTTAGTTAGGAAATTAGTCTTACTGACTTCTCAGGTTTCTTCTGATTCTAAAATAGCTTTTGTCTATAACTCTGTGAAATAACTGCTTTGGCTCTGCTTTCGTGACAGTGTTGGCTTTATAACCTTGCTCAAAACATATTTTCAGATACTGCTCTAAGATACCTCCTGTGGGTGGAGTCACACAGTATTTGTCTTTCAGTGACTGATTTATCTCATTTAGCATAATGTCCTGAAGCTTCACTCACATTGCAGTGTGTGTCAGGATTTCCTTTCTTTCTGAAGCTGATTGATAGTCCACTGGACTATATATGTATATTCCATATTAACTGGCAAGTACTTGGATTACCTCCACATTTGGGTTATTATGAATAATACTGCTGTGAACATAGTAACAGACATCTCTTTGAGACCTTGTTTTGGATATATATTCAGGAGTTGGATTGCTAGATCATGGGTGATTTATATGATAATTCTGCTTTTTAATTCATTGAGAAACTGCCATAGTGTTTTCCACAGTGGCTGTTTCCTTCACATTCACTCCAGCAGTGGGTTAAGATTCCGATTTTTCCATGTCCTGTTAACAATTTTTATTGCCTATTTTTTGATGGTAGTCATCCTGATTGATATGAGATGATATCTTACTGTGGTTTTGGTTTGTATTGCCCTAGTGATTAATGATGTGATATATCTTTTCACATGCTTAGTGGCCATTTGTACATCTTTGGAGAACAGTGCATTTGAAGGCTCTGCTCATTTTTAGTGAGGTTCACTTTCTGTTCTTGAGTGGTAGGAGATTTTTATATTTTCTGGATATTAAATCCATGTTGGATATGTGACTTACACATATTTTCTTACATCTAAGGTCACCTTTTTGATATGGTGATTTTTTCCTCTGATGCATAGGTTTTAAAATTTTTAATACAGTTTAATTTGCCTCTTTTATATTTTTATTGCTTGTGCTTTTGATGTCCTATCCAATAAATCATTCCACATCCAAAGTTATAAAGCTTTTCTCTTGTGTTTTCTTCTAAAAATTTTATAGTATAAACAAAGTTTTTGATCCAATTTATTTTTTGTATATTATGTAAAGGTACAATATAATTCTTTTCGATAATGATACCCAGTTTTCACAGCACTGTTTAATGAAGAGGTTATTTTTTTGTCTTTGGACAGCCTCCATATCCTTCTTAAAATTATTTGACCATGTTCTTAAGAATTTTTTCTATTCTCAACTGTTCTGTGCCATTGGCCAATAAGTCTGTCTTGTGCTAATGCCATATGATTTTGATTAATATAATTTTGTAATGAGTTTTGAAATCAACATGTGTGAAACTTCTAAATTTGTTATCTTCAAAAATTTTCTGTTCTATTTGGCATCTTTTGTAATTCCACATCAATTTTAGGATGAAATTTTCTGCTTCTGCAAAAGGTACTGATAGGATTTCATAAGGGCTTGCATTATAGCTATTGATTGCTTTGGCTAATCTTTTAATCGATAAACATAGGATGTCTTTTCCTTTCTTTGTGCTTTTTAAAATTGCTTTCAGAAATGTTTTGTTGATTTTCCTGTACAAATGTTTTCCTTCTTGGTTAATTCCCAGATAGTTTATTGTTTTTGTTACTATATAAATGAAACTGTCTTCTTAAATTTCTTCTTTAATTATTTATTGTTCTGTAGTGAAATGCATCTGATTTTCTGTGACTTCTTTGTATTTTATCCCTGCTGAATTCATTCTGATTTTCTTTTTATTGGCATCTTTTGAAGTTTCTGTATACAAAATCATGTCATTATCCAAGATATAATTTTATTTCCCCTTTTCCATTTGAATGTCTTTTCTTTTTCTTGTGTATTTGCGATCTCAAGTTTTCCCAATATTATGTTTAATAGAGACAGTAAGAGTAGATGTCCTTGGGCCGGGGAGTTAGCTCAGTGGTTCCGGCGCCTGTCTTGCAAGCGCAAGGACCCGGGTTCGATTCCCCGGTAACCACATAACAATACTGGGTGTGGAGACCCTCACCCAGCAGCAACCACTACCACATACCACAGTGCCGGGCGTGGTGGCTCACGCCTGTAATCCCAGCACTGTAATCCCAGGCAGAGGCAGGAGGATTGTGATGTGAGTTTGAGGCTGAGCTCAGGGCCAGCCTGAACCACAAAGACCACCTGTCTCCAAAAACCTAAAAAAAAAAAAAAAAGAGTAGATGTCCTTGTCTTGCCATGATCTCCGAGGTAAGGCTCTCAGCCTTTTGTTGCTGAGTGTGATATTCACTGTGGGCTTTTCATGTATAAACTTTATAATAGAAAAGTAGTTTTCTCCTATTTGTTGAGTATGTTCTCTTAATTTTTAATATTTTTTTAATTTTTAATATTTTTTAATTTTTAATATTAAAACCTTTGCATTTACCCAACATCATGACTAGGAAACCACAGTGAACAATCTGAGTTGGACATGGGTCTGTCAGTTGATGATCTCAGTTGGCAGAGTCTCTGGTACCTCCTGGGCAGGGCACAGTGTCATTTATTGAAAGTCACAGTGCAAGATGGTGCACATATGTGCAGCATGACTATGCAACACATCTTCAGTGTAGGACACTATTGGTAGATGGTAGGATGGTATGAAAAAATCCCATCCCAATATTACCAGTTTGTGTCACCATTTTTTCCTTTTCTAGAAAATAAATCATATGGATCCATTATCAACTAAGAGCCAAATACATCTCTTTTGTTTTGTTTCCATAAGATTTAGAGTTTAATCTGTAGGCACCCACAGATTGGGCATATAATCCCCTCCCTATATCTTGTTTTAGAGCTATTGGTTTATTTTTGACATCTAACTTGTCATTTATTTTTATATATTGGACAGAAAAAGGAACTAAATTAATTGTATTCCAAACAGACAGATGAAGTGCCAGCACCAGTTATTAATGTTCAAAACGATACTGAAGAAGAATTGGACACTTTATTAATCATTAAAGCAAAATACTATATAGTGGCTCCTATGATAATGTTACTATGATAGCCAAATTCATTGATCCCTCTGTATATGTGGGCTCTGCATTCGTGTATTCAATTAACCATGGATTGAAAATACTTGGAAAAATAATTGTATGATCACATACAGATCTTTTCTTGTTTACTCACTAACAATACAACTATTTACCTATCACTTATGTTGTAATAGGTATTATATATAATCTAAAGGTAATTAAAGTGTGCAAGAGAATGTGCATGGATTCTATCCAAATACTGAACCATTTTTTATAAGGGACTTGAGCTGGGCTTGGTGGCTCAAGCCTGTAATCCCAGCACTCAGGAGGCAGAGGCAGGAGGATTGCTGTGAGTGTGAGGGTAGCCTGGGCTACATTGTGGGTTCAAGATCAGCGTGAACTACAAATTGAGACCCTGTCTCAAACCCCGACCCTGCCCCCCCAAAATCAGGAGATTTAAACATTCACAGGCTAATATTTCCAAAGGGTCCTACAACCAATCCCTGTGGAAATTGATATTGTCATTCATATATCAATGGGACAGAATGGTAGAATGGAGACTCCAGTAATTGATTCTGATACACCATATGCAAAATTCTAATAAATGATACAGTGGTACTTAAATTCCATCGATAAAAATGAAATATTACAGTGATTTCTATTTTTAAAAAATTTCAGAGAAACAAGTTAGAATCTGCAGAACGTATTTACTTTCACTAACAAGACAGATAATAATTTACATCATTTGCCAGCAAGTTCCATAGATAAATGTATAATCTTTGCTCAAGATTTTCTCAGTGGCCCATGTTGAGTGCATTGTAGTGACTGTGACAGTTAAATTAATTTCCTGGCTGTACACCAAATGTGTGGAGCAGTCTGAATAAATTTCTCATTGTGTCATATCTTAATTTCAAGTCATGGTAAATGACACAGTGACTTATCTATAAATAAACAAAAAATGAGTTTGTGTTAGTTTCTCCCCATTATTTCATGTATCTAGAGTATCAGCAGCATATTCTAACCAAATATCCAGGCTGCATTAGGGAGGATGAATTCCATTCTCTGTTACTGTGAAGTATCACAGTGACCCATGCAGAATGTGATCAGTGCTAAGAGGGGAGTAGACAGGGGTTGTGGCAGGGAAACTTCTTGAAGTGGAGCCACGAAGCAGAGGGGGGATTGTAAGAGGTACTCACTTCAGGTTGGGAGGAGGTGGCTTTCCAAGAGCATGTGCAATATAAGCATGCGTGCGTATACATAGGTGAAGAGCTGCACCTGTGAGAGGAAGGAGTAGCTAGATCAGGAATAAGAGAGTACCGGGGGCTCCTGGGGTAGGGGTTTACATGGGGTTAGGGTTTGTTTCTGAAAGTTTTCCTCCATGGGTTAGAGCAGAGTGCATTCAGAAGGATCCATAACTCTGATCTCATTTGGCCTGTGCTCTGACTATGCCCCAAACAGCTTCCAGTTGTAGCACTGTGTCTGAGACCCAAGTTCATTAGGTGCTTTATATCCAAGAATAGTGGTAGAGCTGGGATTCAGTCTGGTCTGCACAGATCCAAAGACTGTCCTTTCTGCACTCTGCCACATTTCCTACTCACATGTTACATCATATGCCTGCAACCTAACTTCTGTAATGCCAGCTTGGCATTAAACAATTGTGAGTTAATCAAAACGTAGCTCACATTATGGACAATTCACCTCATGCAGAATTGGATTGACTTAAAAAAATAAGTATGAATACCAGGTAAAAGTAGATTTGTAAGTATCTGGAGATAGCTTTTGTGTAGCATCGTGCTTAGGAAAAGACTTATTGTCAGCCTGAGGCCATGCCAGCCGGAGCCCTCCAGATAGGAGTGCGGCGGCCCACGTAGATCCTCTTTAATTGTTCACTATAAATAGCTTAATGATGCTGCCATAAAATCCTCTGCTATAAATGAGCAGTTCCATGTGGCCCATATATGTGATGCCTTTCTAGGTGCCTGGGGAATTTGATGGCCGTGTATGAGATGGTTTGGCTGCTACAATGAAAGGTTTATTTACAGGCTAATCATCCCCCTTGCTTCCTTCTAGCTCCTTCTGTTTCTGTCATTCCTTTCTGCACTCATCATTCTCACACACTGGAAGAATTCCAGCACCCACTTGACCTGGCTCCAGAGAGAAGTACCACCAGCCCCCATCCTGAGGACTAAGAGAGGGCCCTTCTTTCCAGCAGTCTGGGAGCTTGGTTATCTTGCTTTGCACTAGACATTAATTATGAATTTTCTTGATTCAGCCACTAGATCTCCTCTGCCCTTGTTCTTGCCAGCCTTTGACCATCCTTTTGTAGAGGCAAGAGTTTCCCTGGAAGGTCTCTGTTGCTATAGGTGTGGGTCATGCCACATCAGTTCAGTGTGGCTGAGCAAAGGAGCAACCTGGTGCAACATCCCATCATAACTTGGTTGCGTTCTCATGAAAATCTCCTTTTCAAAAAGAATGGATTGGAGATTTGAAAGGACAGGAGGATGGTATAGAAAGGGGAGGGACTGGTGGCTAAAACTGTATATAATAAAGATTCAAACAGTAGGAGAGTGTTTGTGTCTGGTAAAAACCCTGAAACAAACACCGCAACTTGGAAGGTGGAGAGGGAGTGAGTGAGTGTTGGAGGCAGTCATAGGGTGACTGGGAGATTAGCTAATGGGAAGAATGTGTGATGGAGACAGAGAAACAGGTTATTTTAGGGGAGAAACAGTGGCCTTTCATGGCCTGGGGCTTTGCATCTGCGTCTTCTCTTATGCTGAAAGATGGCACCCTATGATCTAAAAATCATCTCAACATTTTGGCACACAAGTGCTAATGACTTGGTTGTAGCATCTGCTATCTTTTCAGTTCATGGATAGGTGGTCTTTTCCTTATGTACAAACCATTACCAACAATGACAGTTTGGTTATTTAATGAATATTCATTTCTGTTGCACTGTTCTTTCTCATCAAAATGCATCATAACTCAGTCAAGTAAGAGATAATTTGCTTATTCTAATGGATGAAGAAAACATTTAGAAATATGTAATTCACAGAGATAAATTTAAAACTCTGATTTTAAACTTACTCTTACTACTTACATAGTGAGTTCAGGGCCAGCCTGGGCCAGCCTGGGCTACACAGTGAGACCCTGTCTCAAAAAACAAACAAACAAACAAAAAACAAAAGAATAAATGTTACGGCATGTAACATATTTCAGATACTTGGCAATGCTCAAAAGAGAAATTATTGATATGTTTGAGATGAATAAAGTCTCATCAAAGAAATAGAAGATAGAAAGAAGAACCAAGTAAAAATTTTAGAAATGAAAAATAAAACTCAAATTTGAATAAAAAGCTCAATGATGTGTTCAATGGAAAGATGAAAGGGCCAGAGAAAATGAGTAGAGTGTATAAAACAATGTTAGAAATGATCCAGTCTGAACACAGAGAGGAAATACAGAAATTAACTGAGCATCAGGCACTTGTGAATGACGGTACTGTCACCAGAGACCTGGACAAAGAGGACAACAGAAAACTTCCTAAATTTGCCAGGTCTAATTTACTGATTCAAGAAGCAGAGTAAATATCCCAAATGATAATAAGAAAGACATGCACATCAGAATATTCCCTAGTCAAACTTTTGAGCACGAGAGGCAAGAAACTCCTGCGTGTCTCATTTTAGAATGACACCTTAAGAAATAATATCATATCTTGAGAGGAAAATAAATAGAAAGACATCAGATTTCTTCTTAAGGAACTGTGAAGGTCAAAAGGCAGTGATACATAGATACATTGTGTTTTACTTCATTATAGTTATTTCTATCATCTAGCAGAATTTTATTCTGCTGAAACTTGAAATTTTAAATTATAAAATCTATGATTATAAAATTTCATTGCTGCTATATTGGCAAATATGATAACATAGAAAAAATGCAAATGACCCATAATCCTACCATTAAGAAAACATTGTTAACTTTTTATGTGTTTACATCCAGTCTTTTGTCAGTTTTCAAAATTGGGATCATCTCAGATGTATTGTTTTGCAGTACAGTATAAGTTTTTAATTTGTATGGTAAGAGATAATCAATTCTTGTTAAACTCTTCAGGAACATTTTTATAATGGCTGCATAATATTCTACACTCTAAAGAAAAATTGATCGTTTCTCTGGTTTGCAAATTTTTATTTTTAACAATAAAATTAATTGTGCATATTTAAATTATACAACATGATGTTATGGGACTGATAGACTAAAAGAGCTAGTATATTGAAGCAAATTAATATACTTATTTCTCATAGCTATACAGTTTTTTGTTTTGGCAAGTGCAGCTAGAATCTACTCATTTATCGTGAGTCTCATAGATAATGCATTTTTGTTTCCTATAATCTTTATCTTCATGATGTTAGATTAATAGGCTTGTTTATCCTACATATATGCTACTTTGTACACTCTTACTTATATCTCTTCTTTCTTTCTCTCTCATAATAACTACTATTTTGTTCTCTATTTCTATATATTTTTCTCTGTTTCTAAATATATTTGAATATTTTAGATTCCACATATAAGTGAGGTAATGTGATACTTTTCTTTCTGTGTATATCTTATTTCACTTAACATAATGTTCTGTGGAGACATTCAAGATTTTGTTCTTTTTGGGGCTGAATAATATTCTGATATATGTGTATATACATATATTCTTTATCCATCAACATAGGTTGCTCATATATTTGGGCTACTGTGAATAATATTATAATGAACATGGGTCTGTGGACTCTTCAAGGTGGTAGTTTCATGTTTCTGAGTTTATATGCAGAAGAAGGAACGCTAGACCATATGGTAGTTCTAATTTTAATTTCTTTAGAAACCTCCATACTGTTTTCCATAATGGCTGTACCAGTCTATATTCCTACCAGTAGTATGTAAGAGTTCTCTTTTCCTTGTTTGTTCCTTTTTCTTGTTTGTTACCTTGTGATTTTTAGTAGTAGAAATCTTAAAGAGTGTGAGGTGGTATATCATAGTTGTTTTCATTTGCATTTTCCTGATGTT
>PVIR01039005.1:0-14207 GCA_004026965.1 Petromus typicus | reverse complement strand
CACCAAGTCTGATCTCCAAAGAAGATACAGAGAAGGTATACAGTCTGAGTAAATGATGCTATACCAAGAGAAGTCTGAGTAGAGGAACTTCATAAGGCAGAGAACATGTTGTAATCACTTCACTGTTGAATCCACAGCTGTACCTGAGGTTTCCCAGGCATATGACAGAAACTCGATGAATAGTTGACAAAAAAAAAAACACTAGCCAGCTAAGGTAGTGTGCACCTATAATCCTAGCACCCCAGAGGCCGAGGCAAGAAAACTGCAAGTTCTAGCCAGCCTGGACAACTAACTTAGTGACCCAGTGAGACCCTGTCTCAAAATAAAAATAAAATGAATTGAGTATATAGGTTCAAACTCCAGTACCATCAAAACAAAAAAGGGGGTCAGGGATTTAGCTTAGTGGTTCCGGCACCTGCCTGGCAAGCAAAAGGTCCAAAGTTCAATCCACGTGGGCCTCCCCTGCCTAGCCTGTGCCTCCTCCCCGCCAGTTCCTTCTGCCCCTTGCCCATTTTTCCTTTTTTCATAGTTCTATCATCCATCCTTGATACTGTATCTAATTGTGTATTTACCTGCCTCTCTTACTCCATGAAGAGTAGGGCTTTATTTTCCCAGCTCTTTTGTCAGCTATTCAACAAATAGCTCATGAGCGATAGAGATGTGATCAGTGGTAAATGGCAAGGTGCTTGCCTAGTATCTATAAGACTTTAGGTGGGATCACCATTACTGAAGAAAAAAAGAAGAAAAGGAAAACTATTTCAAGCCCAAGTGTGGTAGTGTACATCAGATAGATCCTTCCATCCAGTAGACAGGCTGGAGGAACAGACTGCAGGCAGGAACATGAACAGAAGTCAACTAAAAGGCTTCCTGCTGCCAAGGCAGCAGAGCCAGAGCTAACTCCTGAGCAAATGAAGGGTGAGGAGACAGATGCGCCACAGCAATTTGGTAGCAGAGCCAAATCAATCAGTTGATTACTGATGTAATCCCAGCTATTCAGGAGACTGACACACGAGGATCACAAGTTTGAGACCAATATGGGCCACTTAGCAAGATCCAACCTCAAAATAAAACTAAACAAATGAACAAAAAAGTCTGTGGATGTAGCTCAGAGGTAGAATCCTTGCCTGGCATGCACAAGGCCCTATGTTCAATCCTCAGTATCACATGCACCC
This sequence comes from Petromus typicus, assembly GCA_004026965.1. Taxonomy (NCBI): domain Eukaryota; kingdom Metazoa; phylum Chordata; class Mammalia; order Rodentia; family Petromuridae; genus Petromus; species Petromus typicus. The sequence goes on along the minus strand of PVIR01039005.1, from coordinate 13,035 downwards.
ATATCATAAATGAACACAGAAAATAAAATGGACCGTTCATACTGTAGTAAGCATTGGGCACTGGAAGGAAATAAGCAGAGAAAAGGTGTCTGCTGTGGAGATGCTATAGAAGACAGACCTGGGAATGAGGAATTGGTCCTCAAGAGGTCAGAATCCTTCTCAGCCTTTAGAGTGAGTCGATGCTTCTAGAAGCCTTTATTTTCTGATTCTATTATTTCACCTCCTTAAGAATTGGTGCAATAATTCTACCATTCCATGGACCCTAAGGGTAGCTTCAAGCAGAGAGCTATTACTACTGTCTGACATGCTATGCTACCAATCAGCAAGGCATCCAGACCATGCAGACTGCCTAAGACTTCAAGGGGGAGTGGGGTCAAACCAAGCATCTCACCTTCTGCAGAAGGCGGTCCTGTCTTCTCCGGAGCTGAGAGGAGACTGAAGCACATGTTGTAGAGAAAACTGGAACACACCTGGTTTAGGGCTGAGTGACTTAGAGAGAAAAGAGAGAACAAAAGAGATAGCTTTGCTACTTTAGCTCAGATATGGCACTATCCTTGCCGTGTATCTGGATACCCGTGCTTTGTGGTACAGCCAGGAAAATTTTCTTGAAAGTAGAAGGTCCTACTATGAAAAGTATATATAGACTCTCTTGCCCACAGCTGTAACATAGGTACTCTTCCCATACAGACAATGACTAAAAATGCATTTTAAAAAATCATGGTGGGCTACTCAACACAAACAAACCAATGAAAGCCCCTTGGGGGTGGGAAAGGATTGGAGATGACTAGCAAAACAGGAAGCTACTGAACTTGAGCTGAGCACTCGGAAGTTCTGCAAATTTCCAGAATGTTTTACTTTGAACCCAAATGGACTCCTCAATTGTCTCCTGCAGTTAAGCATTCTATTCAGAGTGATGGAAGGAGAGCTAGACATGGCACTTTAGTCAGCGTACGGGCTGTGGACAGTAACAAACACATTTTCCTACTAACAGGTGCCATATCATGAATGGGAGGGTACAGGAGGCTGCTCCAGAAAACTGACAAGAAACTGAGGCAGCAACCTCTCCACTCCATTCAAGAATTTTTCCTCCGGAATACTGGGCTGTAGCAACTGGGACTTGATGGGCACTGCATCACTTCCATCTGAGGGCCTGCCTTCCCACTTAAGTGAAAAATTAGACAAATAATATGTGAGAGCCGTTCCAGTTACATGACAAGTGCCTAAGACATATTACCCAGAACAAACGCTTTACCAGATTGGATGAAATACAGCCTACAGGAGCACCCAGCCCTCGTACACCAGGTGCTGAGCAATGCTGACACCCCCACCCCCACGGCCACTAAAAAACCAGCCAGAAACTTCCACTCTTCCAGTCAAGAAGGACCCTGACCCCTTGCCAAGGACCATACATACTGTGGGCCACTGCAGAATCTGGCCTTGAGCTCCAGTGTTAGTCGTATGAAGGATGAAGCAGCTTAGAAATAGAAGGAAAGAAGAGAGTTGTTTAAAACAGACTTATTACAGAGATTCCCAAGTCTAGCTGGTATCAAAGAGGACTTAGTTCAAAATGTGCTCTATGGGCCAGAGAGTTAGCTCAGTGGTTCTGGCACCTGTCTTGCAAGCACAAGGACTTGGGTTCAATCCCCGTTAACCACATACCACACTGGGCGTGGAGACTCAACCCAGCAGCAATCAGTACCACATACCACAGTGCTGGGCGTGGTGGCTCACGCCTGTAATCCCAGGACCCAGGAGGCAGAGGCAGGAGGATTGCTGTGATGTGAGTTTGAGGCTGAGCTCAGGGTCAGCCTGAACCACAAAGCGAGACCCTGTCTCAAAAAACCTTAAAAAAAAAAAAGTGCTCTGTGACCACCTAGTAATAAGATGCTGGAAAAATTATTTAACTTCTGAGACTCCATTTGATATTTGTACCTCATAGGACATTATAAAGCTAAGTTAAGATGAATGAACACATACAGTTAAAAAGTGCTTGACTCAAAGAAACTCCTAAATAAATAAATGTTCTTCTTTGCCAAGCATAATGGCACCTGCCTGTAATCCCAGCTGCTCAGGAGGCTGAAGCAGGAAGACTGTAAATTCCAGGTCAGCCTGGGCAAGTTAATAAAACCCTGTCTCAATACAGAATTAAAAAGGATTAGAGAATACAGCTCATTGCTCCTGGGTTCAGTCCCCAATACCGAGGGGTAAAAGTTTGCCATCTTTCTTCCTGAATTATTTTCCACTCCAATCTGGTACATTCGACACGTCCCTAGGAAAGATACATATGTCGTTTCTGCCTTTTCTCCCAGTTTTGTAGAAAATATAGTTTTAGATTCGTAAATAGGAAGTCACACTTTTTATCTGTCTCTGAATCACACGTAGAAAGGGACCGGTTCCCAGACCAGAGGCGTCCCTAGCACCAGCTGCTCCCCTCTCAGTCTCTTCACTGATCTCTGCCTGTCCCCTGCCACTACAGAAAAGGGCCATAGACAGGAAGACAACGGGAGTTTCTTCACAGCAGTCCTTTGTTTCCCCCTTTGCTGTCAGATACTGCTTCCTCTTTCCTCTTGGACAGTGAACATCGGATCCTGCTTTCCCTGGCCTTGTGTTCTACAGCTTTCCCTACAGACCTCATAGCCATTCACTCCTCTGCTCCCCAACACTGCCCTCCAGAGACCCACACTTCTGCATCTCATCCAGTACCCCAAGGCTGGTTCCCTCTAGATCTTAAAGTATAACAGGAAGAATGTTGGAAGGAAGGAAAAGTAGACTATGTCAGCTTTTGCAATGGCTGAGTGCAGTTATTCAGAAAATCTATAGATATTGCCCCATTTAGTTTTCAGTATTTTCACCATACTCTAGCTAAAGGCATTGGGAATGAGGAAATTAATTTCTCCACTGTCAATAAATAAGTAAGGGGGCAAGAATTCCCAAACACATGGGCTAGCAACAGTCTACACTGCTCTTCCTATCAGTAGCCATCTGGTTAAGTACTTCTAATCTCAGAAAATGAGAAAACCCTCCTTAACTCCCTATTTCCCTGCATCATACCCTCCTTCTCACAAAACTTGTCAAAAGAGGTCTCGTCCTGTCTCCGCCACCTCACTGGCCCTCATCTTTCAACCAACCGTGGTCAGTTCACCCCCACCACTCCAGAGACTGCTCCAGCCAGGGCAGCTGAGAGCGTCCATGATGTGGAGTCCAATGGACATTCTTCACACTCCCTCTTACTTGGTCTCTGGAACATACCTGACACTCCTCAGTATTCCCTCTCCCCAATCTCACCATCACTCCCACTCTCTTGCTTTCTTTTTTCAGTCATTTTAACAGTTTTTATTTCCAAGTGTGTGTGTGCTCTGGTACAGAGACCAGAATGAGATCAGCGTTGTAATGTAAGATAATAAAAGGTCTAGCCATTGAACCAAGACAGCTTGGTATTCCCAGGAAAGAAAAAGAAAAAGAAAGGAAGGAAGGAATAGAAAAGAAAAGAAGGAAGAAAGAAGGAAGGAAGGAAGGAAGGAAGGAAGAAAGAAAGAAAGAAAGAAAGAAAGAAAGAAAGAAAGAAAGAAGAGTCAGAGTTTTCACTCAGTGTAGTTCTGCCTGGCCTTGAGCTCACTATGTGGCCCAGGTTGGCCCCACAATTGTGGCGATCCTCTTTTCTCAGCCTCCCAAATGCTTGGATTACAGGCGTGGATCACCACATCTAATCAATCGCTGCCACTTTTTAAGGAGAATCGAGAAGACTCTGATTCTTATTCTTACTCTGTAGACTGAGTTGTTTACATCATAAAAACTGGAAAAGGAGAATATGACTAGTGAGAGCAAGAGAAAAAAGAAAAAGATCCAAGAAGCTCTAGAGAAGGTAGAAGGAATCAAAAGCTACCAGTCTCAAGGTTAGGAAAGAACAACAGCCGATGTTTGACAGGAGATTTTACAGTGTGCCCCTGCTCTCCTGGAAGTCGCTTCAAGTATGAGGGCAAATTTTTTTTTTCTTTTTTTTTTTTTTTTTTTGAGACAGGGTCTCGCTTTGTGGTTCAGGCTGGCCCTGAGTTCAGCCTCAAACTCACATCAGAGCAATCCTCCTGCCTCTGCCTCCTGAGTGCTGGGATCACAGGTACGAGCCACCACGCCTGGCACTATGGTATGTGGTACTAATTACTTGCTGGGCGTGAGTCTCCATGACCAGTACTGTATGTGGTTAACTGGGGGATCGAACCCGGGTCTTTGCGCTTGCAAGACAGGTGCCGGAACCACTGAGCTAAATCCCCGGCCCGAGAGCAAATTTTTCAGTTATCACAATGACTACCACTCGGTGCTGAGAGTCAGAGAAGCTAAACACTATGTGAGGTCTTAAGGATGGAGTATGAGAGCATGTTGTGGGCACTAAATTGCAGCCTCATGGAGTCCTGGGCAGCCCCCTTCCTGGGTTAATACATAAACAACATATGGCTCCCGCTCTCCTTGACCACTCCGAGCAGCTATATACAGTACTGCCGCCCTCCCAGCTTCCATACTGGCGGCTGCCTACCGAGCTTCTTGGAAAACTTCTTCTTCATGTGAGGCACGATGACAAACAGGCTGTGCAGAATTGAGAAGAAAACTTCCATCAAGCCCACGTGGGTGGTCTGCTCCAAGTACCTCTGAAAGAACCAGAACGGAGAATACAGCCCACCTGGACTGAGCCTCCAAAGAAAAACCACCTGCAAACTGCAACATCAAATTCAGCAACAGTAGACCAGTTCTTTTATTTGAAGGGAACAAGAAAAGCTAAAGAGTCTAAAGTCACAAGCCTGTGACAGATCTCAAGCTTGCATTTGCTAATAGGGATATACCAGATGCTTGGTCTTTCCCAGGCCTCTATTCAAATAGTAAAATGAGAAGAACAAGATCTACCCCCCAGGAGGATTTGATCCCCAGCACCAAAATAAAAGAAAAGTAGAGCAAACTCTACCAAGCATTTCTCAGAACCAAATGGGAGATAAAATTAGGAAATGACTATAAGGCATTTATCCCATCATAAATACTGCCCATTTACTATTTTATTGTTTCCACTTTCTGCTTTTCTTAAGAAATATCTATTAACTTTATAATGAAATACTACACTTGATTTTTTAAAACCAAAGGAAATGAGGCTGAAAGAATAACATGGCTCAGACCCCAAGGGCCACCTGAGTGGTTGTTGCCTTGTGCCTCTAGCCTGTTTTCAGACATGTTCTCCTCTTCCACAAGCTTCCCGCTGCCCATAGCTCAGGGGAACCCACCATCACCATGGGGATACATAGGGAGTCACAGGCACTAAGAAGAAATTCTGCAAAGGCCTCCAAGGTGTCTTCTTTCTTGGCGCTGGGAGCTGTGAAGGGATTCTCCTGGGCCAAAGGCTCACTCTGGAATTCCATAGCCAACCTGAGAAATCAATATGTGAGAATGTCCACCACCATTCACATAAGGGTAAGTGGATTCCAGCGCTCAGACCCCAGGAGAAGTACCCTCTCATCAGATCTGGAGAAGATCTGAGGTGTCAGTGAGACCAGGTCCTTGACTGTCTCTCCTCCATCCTCATGCTTCTCCATCATACCTGACTCTTCCACACCACCACATGTCCTGTTTCACCCATCTCTGAAACTAACTTTCTATTTCCCTGAGAATCAAGGACTGGCTTTTAGTCTACTGTATGGAGAAGGCTTCTCTCATGCTGCTTTCTCTCCCTGAATTCTACATATATACTCAAAACTGTCTATCCCCCAAGAGACTGTGAACTCCTTGCGGGCAGGTGTCATTCTGACTTATCTCTCTACCCGCTCTGGCTAGCATCACGCCTGGAACACAGTAGACAGAACAAACGTCTGTTAATACGAGTTGGAAAGGGACAGTGGTGAATGAGACATAATCTCACGGAGCAGTAACAAAAACTTCATCAGGATGGGATCTTCACAAACATCTTACCCTCAGCTACCTATGCTTAAAGCTCCTGCACACACCCCAACCCATCCCCAGCCAGAGTCTTCCCAGTACGCATCAGAGCGTCAGAAATCTGGGGTGACTCTTGAAGTGTCGTCCTTTGTCTAAATCCCTCCCATGCCTCCCTTCCTTGCCATTCCCCCAGACCACAGGCTTCCTCACCTGCAGGCATTTCTAAAGCCTTGCAGAGTGTTCAGGAGGAACTTTCCCCTTCGAATGATGGCCTTCTCTGACTCCTTACTGCAGGCGTGTCCCTGAGGTTAGAAAGAAAGAGGAACCTACTATGTCCCCATCTATACTTGGACGACTCGACCTTCAAGTCTTCCAGTCATACACATTTTTCCAAGGACTCTTGGGATATCCTCACAAACGTAATACAGTAACTTTCTAAAAATAGTAGAGGGGGAAACTAATTTTCTATTTCCCTGAGAATCAAGGACTGGCTCTTGGTCTACGGTATGGAGAAGGCTGTCACAGGCTACAGGACATTAGCCCAGCTGGCTGTCATGTCCATACTGTTGCTCTGAAACACAAGAAAGTCCTCTTTTTATGAGGTAAGAAGATTTTCATTCTGAAAAATATAATCAACATTCTCATTGATAATATCTTCCCTGATATCTTAAATCTATGAGCTATTAGAAGCCAGTGATTACAACACAGTATAAATTGGTCAAATTCTTTCTAAGCTGCTAAAAAAAAATCCAGCCTGAATTTTGTAAGCATGTTTACTATACCTACTTGGATGAGATAAAGGAACAAAATGTAGTATAGAAGAGGTCTGTGTACAAACACCCTGGGATTTACTAACCAGGCTCAAGTACTTGCTAATTTTGGACATTACAGAAAATTATTTAAACCTTGTGGCTTTGATTTCACCTACACAAAGAAGATAATAATCCCTAGGCCCCACAGTAATGCAGTTACAAAAAAGTAAGATCTCATAGGTGTTGGTGCAGCCTAAAAAAAAAAAAAAAAAAAAACACACACACTATAAAGTGTCAAATAAAGGTAGGCAAAATACTGGTTATCTTTCTTAAAAACACAGTAGAACAAGGATATCAGAAAAAGCAGGCTGCAGTACACTGACCAGAACCCTCGTGTTCACCGGGGTCAGGGACAACTCTGTACACCGGCTCAGCATGGCTTCCAGCAAGGCCCGCAGCGCTGAGTACTGCACAGGTGGAACACTCTGATGGTCCTTCCTGCATCCAGAGAAATCAGAACAGGCTCAGAGGTAGGTCAAGAGTGCCCCTAAACCTTCCCAGGCTCTCAGGCAAAGAGGGGCAGTGTGGTAGCTCTGAACACTGAGTATAACGACTAAAGAAAAAGCCTGTTAACCCTCATCCCTGAGCCCTTTTGGAATACTGAATGATCTGCTGGATTTTCTAACAGAGTCTTCATCAACTATATATATATATATTTTAAACTTGATTGCTCTTTTATTTCTTCATTCTTGGAAGCCCAAAGTTAGACCAGCTGGCCTTTGGGTCTTCCTCCCTACCTTCCCTTCTCATCCCCTCCTTCTCTTTGAGAAGAAGGCTCCATACATTCCCTAGGCTTGTTTTGAACTCCTGGGCTCAATCTTCCGGCTTCAGCCTCCTAGGCCACTGGGATTACAGGAATGTACCACCATGTGCAGGTTGGAAGCACTAAGTTTCTGTCATTCAGTGATCATCAAACCCTGGTTTCATCATCTCTAACTTTTTTCCAGCAGACCTCACTCATCATTCTTCCTATTAGTTGATCTTCCCAGGCACCCTCTGATCCACTCCACCTCAGTAAACATTCTGCAGAGTTAAAGTGGAAAATAAAATAACTCAAGGATTAGTTACCCACCTGCTCCCCATTTCTATACAATTCTGACCCATCTAGCTTTCCAGGTTCTTCAGGGATTACTCCCTTTCATGTAACCTGCTGGCTACCCTGGCCAGTGTGCCCTCAGAAACCCCTGTCCTTCTCTACCACATGTTTCTGCTAACCCTGCTGTCCTACAGCCCACATCTCCTTCTTCCCTCCTAGTACTCACAAACAGACAGCCAGGGTGCTCCTGGCCTCTCCACACCGACCCACTGGGAGACTTCCAGCTCTTACTCTGTGCTCTCGGGATCTCATTGCTTTACATCTCACCCACCCTGGGATTCATACTTCAGATTTAGAGATTCAAATCCACAGAAGAACAAAGGGAGAAGCCGGGGATTTAGCTCAGTGGTTCCCCGCCTGTCATGCAAGCACAAGGACCTGGGTTCATCCCTGGTTAACCACATACAATAGTGGGTGTGGAGACTCACGCCCAGCAGCAATCAGTACCACATGCCACAGTGCCGGGCGTGGTGGCTCACGCCTGTCATCCCAGCACTAGGGAGGCAGAGGCAGGAGGATTGCTGTGATGGGAGTTGGAGGCTGAGCTCAGGGCCAGCCTGAACTACAAAGCGAAATCCTGTCTCAAAAAAAATAAATAAGTAAATAAAAAGAATAAAGGGAGAAAAGAGATAAACTGAAGTCACTGTTGAATAAATGCTGTTTTTTCTTTTAATTTTTTAGAGCCAATCTAGAGTTAAATGACAAGGACCTAAATATGGTTACAGAGAGCCTATAAATATTAAGCAACTTTATGTTGTAGAAGTAAAACACAGCGGGCGGACGTTGTGAAATATACAGGAGAGAAGGGAGGGAGATGGAAGAGCCAGGCGGTGCTAAGTGAACGGGAATCCTGAGCTGCTGCTTCAATTCGAGGAAGCAGGAAACACAGCGTTAAGCATAGTTTTTTTCATTTTGATTTTGAGACAGGGTCTCACTTTGTATTTCAGGCTGACCCTGAACTCACTACGTAACCCAAGCTGGCCTCAAACTCATAGCAATCCTCCTGCCTCTGCCTCCCTAGCGCTGGGATAACAGGCTGAGCCACCACACCCGGCACTGTGGTATGTGGTACTGATTACTGGTGGGCATTGTTGCATGTGGTTACCAGGGACTGAACCTGGGCCCTTGTGCTTTTAAGGCAGGCACCAGAACCACTGAGCTAAATGCCCCACCCTCTATTTTGTTTTTTATTATTCAAAAACATTACAGTTAGAAACATAAAAACACAGAAAACAAAAGTTGAGAACACAAAGTAACAAAATAAGTTCAAATTTTCTCTTATTTTGTCAAGATTTCAAGCTGTCAAGATCTAAGGCATTTTACTAATAAAAAATTTCCCATTTTGGCTCTAAGATCTCTCAATCTCACCATTCATTTTGATATCAATTATTTATATACTATCTGTTAGGAACAAGAGATAAAACAAAGAAAAAGCTGATAAGATACATGATTTGAAGTTTAGGCTTTATTAGAAATGAGAGACAAACCAAATAAGTAGGGCTAGGAATTTAGCTCGTGGTCCCAGCATCTGTCTGGCAAGTGCAAGGTTCCAAGTTTGATCTCCAACACCACATATCACAGTGCCAGGCATGGTGGCTCATCACTGTAACCCCAGCACTCAGGAGGCACAGGCAGGAGGATTGCTGTGAGTTCAAGGCTAGCCTGGGCTACAAAGTGAGTTCAGGACCAGTTTGAACTACAAAGCAAGACACTATCAAAAAAAGAAAAAAAAACTAAGTAAACAAGAACTCTCAGGGGCTAGGTAGATGCTCTGGCTTGTCAGTTAAAGGGCACTACGAATGAGACCTGAACCTTAGGAAAAAGCCAGTCACACAGAGACTTAAAGGAAGAATACCTTAGGCAGAGGAAAAAAATGAATAGAAAGGTCCTACCAAAGAAATAAGCTGAGTATGCTTAAGAAACAGAAAGAAGACCAAGAAATGAGTAAGATTTGACTGAGCACCAATTATGGATCAAGGACTCAAATTCATATTTTAAATCCCAAATTGAAGACAGAAATGGTGATGAATTCATGTAATCCCAGCACTCTGGGACCTTGGGGCAGACAGTTCATAAGTTCAAGGCCAGCCTGGGCAATTTAGCAACACCTTGTTTTTAAAAAATTTTTTTTGAAAGGGCTAGAGATACAATTCATTGTGAAGGCCCTGAGTTCAATGTCTAGTACCACAAACAATTTTTTAATCTTAAATTTAATGTCTCTCCTGTACTGCTGAAAGTATGGAGAGACTGAGTTTAAAGTTTCTAGTACAAGGCACTAGGCAGTTGGGATTGTGGCCAGAAGCACAGAAAAACTGCAGTGGTCCCTAAAAGTATAAGGTCTTAATCTCTGGAACACGTGAACATACTTTCTATGTTAAAGGCCTCACAGATTTGATTAAATATTTTTAAAATAGCTGGGATTATCCAAGGGCCCTAAATGCCATCACAAATATCCTTATAAACAGGAGTCAAGGAAGATTAGATACATACACAGTGGAGAAAGCCACATGATCATGGTACTCTGACGTCACTGCAAGCTCAGTAACCCCTAGAGCCACCACAACTCTAAGTGACCTTGCTGACAACTTGATTTCAGTAGAGTAGTACTGATTTTTCACGGTTTTCCAGAATAAGGAAAAGCATACATTCTTGTTGCTTTAAGCTCCTAAATTTGAGACAACAGGAAACTAATGTTTAAGCTAAAACTATGGATCTGGGCACCATGCGAACATGCTTAGTAGCTAAAGCTCTGAGTGAATGACAGCATGCAAGGAGAAGATATAGCAAGAGAACCAGGACTAGAAGATATTAAAGAACTGCCAACTTCTTGCTGGCCATGGTGGCGCATGCCTGTAATCCCAGAATTTGGAAGGCTGAGGCAGGAGAGGGTTGCTGTGAGTTCAAGGCCAGCCTAAACAACAAAGTGAGACCGTGTCTATGAAAAACAAACATAAAGAAAGGACTTGTCCACTTCTGGATAAAAAGGATGGGACCAACAGATGCCTCTACCTCTCCCACTAAAATGAAAATAAAGGAAACTGTAAATATATATATAAATCTAAAATATAGCACTTTGGAAGTAACTGCCTCGGCAGCTCTGTGAAAGTAGAATACTAAGCCAGCAGTGGGAACCAAAAAGTATCTGCCTAAGAACATCTCCCTGCTAAAGACAGAGGGATGAGGGCCCCCCAAGTACATCTGGGAGTGGGAGGAAAGTTTAAACAAAAACTGTTCCCAACTTTGCTTACATGCAATTGTATCCCTAACTCCCTCCCTGAAACTTTATATAACAAAGCATCTGACCTTCCCCAAACCCAAACAGGGACTGGAAAATTCAAAAGCTGACAAGCACCTTGCAAACAAAGAATTTCCCATGAGCATTTCAGTATCTCATCTTTAAGCAGGAAAAGGCAAAGACCATCAGACATCTGCGGAAAGGTCCCCAAATGAGAGACAAAAATACAATCACCTTAAAGGAAACTATGACAAAGAATGAATACTTTAGTAAAAGTCTCCTTAGATAGAAAAAAATTCCATGAAATATGTAAACAAGTGCTATAAAAATAAACACCTGCGAATTGGAAGGAGCCCTTCCAAATTAAAAATATGAAAGCAGATATGAAACACTCAACGGAAGAGTTGAAAGAAAACCTCCCAGAAGTTAGTAGATAGTGACAAAAAGATGAAAAATGGTCAGAAAACAAAATAATATGGTCATTCTGGAAGTGCAACATGGAAATGGAAGTTCCAGAGAGAACAAAGTATGAATATGTGAACATGAAAGTCACTAGTTTATAACCCTAACACGCGGTCAGGGATTTGGCTCAGTGGTTCCAGCACCTGCCTGGCAAGAGCAAGGTCCCTAGTTTGATCCCCGGTAACAACATACAATAAAGCCAGACGTAGTAACTCACACCCACCAGCAATCAGTACCACATACCACAGTGCTGGGCATGGTGACTGACACCTGTCACCCCAGCACTTGGGAGGCAGAGGCAGGAGGATTGGTGTGAGTTTGAGGCTCATCTAGGCTACATAGTGAGTTCAGGGCAGCCTGCGCTACAAAGTGAGACTTTGTGTCAAAAAAAAAAAGAACTATATGCACTAACGAAATTTTTTTAATTAAAAAAGAGAGAAGAGAGTAAATACAGTAGAGAAAAAGAAATAATTCAAGAAAATTGTCAAAAAAGAAAAAAAAAAGGAGGAAGTAAATGTCTCTGATGCGGCTTGGACATGGCAAGTCCTCAGGTACACAGGGAAGAGGAAGCTCAGCCGGCTGGGGTGTCTCACCTCAGAAAGGCGGAAGTAGCTTTCACTGCTTCAGCGGCCACCTCCAACACAGGGCTGCTTATTGCCTCCTGGAGAGCACGGGCAGCGTCTTCGCACATGGCTGAGCTTGTGAACAACTGGATCTCCTCTGGCTGCCTGGGTAATGGCAGATAAGAAGCAAGTAGGTGAACTCCTATCACTAAGAATAAAGCTCACATTTTCTCCTCCAGTCTGGCCCCGCAGGCCTGATAATTTGTCGCTTTCCTTACCGGGTCAGGATCTCAGCAAAGAGCAGCAGGCCCTGCTTGTGCAGCTCTGTGTTGGTCATCTTCAGGCTTTCCTGAAGGCTCCTCACCATCGCCTCGATCCCTATCTCAGGATGACACACCATAGACCAGATACTGGTGACTGAATCCAAGGCCTTCACACTGAGTTACATCCCCAGCACTTTTTTTTGTTTTTTTTGAGACAGGGTCTCACTTTGTAATTCAGGCTGGCCCATGCTAGCCTCAAACTCTCAGCAATCCTCCTGTTTCTGCCTCCTGAGTGCTGGGATTGCAGGCATGAGTCACTACACCTGGCAGCAATTTTTTTTTGTTTGAGAGAAGATCTTGCTAAATTGCCTAGCTAGGTTCAATACTGTAATCTTCCTGTCTCAGCCTCTCTGAATGCTGGGGTTTAAAGTATGTGTTAGGCAGGGGATGTAGCTCAGTGGCACTGTGCCTGCCTAGCAAGCATAAGGTCCCGAGTTCAATATCGAGTACCACACATACAAAAAAAATTCTATGTCACTGTGCCCAGCTTCAGGATACCTTGAAAGGAAAAATAAGCGATCTATGCACAGTTGTCAGGGGCTAGGAAGACTAAAACCAGAGCCACAGAGCACTGGTTAGAGTTGTTCTTAAGGTGCAACAGGAATTTGTAAAGCAGTTAACAGGAATGTCCTTT
>PVIR01039004.1:0-14220 GCA_004026965.1 Petromus typicus | reverse complement strand
GCCCGCTGCTAAACTCAGTCCCTGGGCGCTCTTCCGGCGTGGGCCTGGAGACAAGCAAACTCCAAATCCGCAGTTTCTTAATTTCTAAGGTCTTTATACCATGATTTTTTTTTTTAGAGTTTAAAAAAATTATCTCCACTTTTATCTTAGAGTACATTGCAATGCTTAAATGGATTTCAAAGCTACTGAAATGAAAGTGAAAGCCTCCTCTTAAAAATAAAAAAAGGAACTTTTTGGATTTTTTTTTTAGATTTACAAATACAAATGTTAATTCTAGAAAAGAGTTTAAAGCCAAAAGTAGGGCCAATTAGTTATCCCCAAGTAGCTGCCAGAAATAAGACTTTTCAACATTTTGGAAAAATGAGGAGGAAAAAAAAATTATAAATTGTGGTAAATATTTTTACTATTTTGTATGATGATTTACAGGTTTTTTCTAATCACATTTAATCACATGCTATTATTTAAAAGGTTTGATAAGACTGAATATGATTTGTGCTGCTTGCTTCATATTTAGAACAGTAGACACACCTATGCAAGGATATAATGAGCAGTTGGAAGAAGAAAGCTGGGCATTGGCACAAGTTCTACTATGCATTAAATCAGACTACAAGTGTAAACCTAGAGTGTTGGCCTTGAGCTGATGTTTCAGTCAAGTTGTAGATTCTGATGTTGCTTAGTGTGCTGCTTCTGCCAGAGCTTCAGAGACTGGCACTGAATGTAACATAAGGTAAGAGTAAAGACTCTGAATAGATACGGGAGGGAATTATGTGCTAACTGGCTTTTAGTGTTAGTCTTCTATTCCATGACCCACACACTGTCTCCCTCAGCTTCTTTTTTGCAGCTTAAAGTGATTGTGTGTGTGTGTGTGTGTGTGTGTGTGTGTAAGCGAAGGGTCCACTAAGAGTGGAGACTAGAGTAGCTGGGTCCACGATGCCTTTTCTCTCCTCTACAGGGGGTGGATGGATGGGCTCAGCTGTGTGCATAGACAGGACTTTCCACTATTTGCTAGACCATGGTGTGCACTGTGCTGGGGCTATTCAGGTTCCACTCCCCAAAACAGCAGAAGCTGGTCATTCTTCCCTGGCAGAAATCTTTCAAAAGTGTCTGCAAACATACAAGTGAACATGATTTCTATTTTCATATGCCACCTCCCATCCACTTCTCCTTAAGCAGGATGAGGATTTGATGCCCTGGTTCACAGTGTACAGCAGTTTTGGATTTCTTTTTATATTGCAAATTACACCCCAGGCTAATTCCCCTACAGTCCTTATTGGATCCATTCATTTCTAACTTCTAATTTGCCTTGGATTTTAATCATGACCTCGAATTACATATCAGGACAGTGTTGTCATTGACGTAATGATTAGTCCTTCTCGTATGTGGTCTGAAAAGTGCAAACGCTCTGGTCAGGAGGACGAAGAAAGTCACTTAATGCTAAGCATCAGATTACAGTAGTCCTTGAGTCCATCCACCTGCCAACAGCAGGGGCTCAGAATCCTGCCCACTAGACTTCCTGGCTTACTGGCCATCCCCTGATGTCTTCCGTGTGATGAGGAAGAAGCCTTTGCTTTCAGTTGCTGCCCAGAAGGTCACCTTGCTGTTGTGCCTGGCCCAGTCTGCTCCCTGTGAAGGCAGTTGTGTAGACCTCTCCTCCATGTCCCACGGGGACTCTTCCTGGAAAGGCTGCCTGGGGGCCACACCCAGCATCCTGGATCTTGTCCTAGGATTGAGCTCTGAAACCCCAGAGTCCACACTCAGAGTTCAGTGAGGATTTGTTACCACAAGTCCTTGTGTTTCTGAAATGATTCCTTTCTCTGCACAAGAGCTCCTAACCAGCTCCTCAGCCCACGCAGGACTCGGACGCCAGTCTTCCAGCAGGAGACTTGCATGATTGGCTTTGCTTCTGAGTCTCTCAAACTTCCCCAACTATTTTAACTTTAAGAAAATCCTCTAACCATACACTCACTAATATACATGGCCTGAGATTATTGCCACAAGTTCAGTCAATTCCTGATCCTTGGCTGGACTTGGCATAGGTACCCATTTCTTTTATATAAAACATGGATCAGAGTTCACGACATTATGCAAGGAAGAGCTCCAAAGCCCTCCTGTTTTTCATATCATTCATATTCCAATGTCCTGTTTATTCCTGCTTAAATTCACGTACAGTGCCGATGAGCAGACCTCACCTCCTTTCAGCTTCCGCATCCTATCTCTCTTCTAGTCTGTCATGTTCTGTCGCTCACGTTTTCCATCCCCCGTGGGTGCCTGCTCCATCTTTTCTTCCTCCCTAGGTCAGGATCTCATCACTCCTGTCAACACCACCATCAAAAAGAACATGGTGATCTGGGGGAAGAGCAGAGCAAAGGGCTCTATTTCTTCACTAAATGGAGATGTTCAGTAGCTGAACTCCTCAGGGCAGGGTGGAGAGCTTTTCTTCTCAGTTACAAATACAGCTTTTCATTCAGGGATAAATGTGAGTTGTGAAAACCCAAGTGTGGGTGAGACTGCAGGAAGGCTTGTTTTCTGCCTCATTTATTTAATAAACATTTGACAGTTTCTTGTTACAAAAACATTACTCCTTCATCTCTGTAAGGAATGCAAAATCTAAGTGCTTTTTCTCTTCAACATTGATTGCAATTGAAAGGAAATTTTTGCCTAATGTTTTGGAATTTTATGTGAAGTTAGAATTTACTAAAAATGGCATGGATTTTTAATAATTTACCAACCCTTTACTTTTTTCTTTTTGAATCATACTGTGTTTCTAGTTCCTGCTTAGTGAACTTAATTCCTCAAAAACAAAACATGACAAAAGACAATAGAATCTGGAAAAAGCAAAAAGTTTACATTGTCTTAAAAAGTTCGATAAAAATATCTTCTTATTGACAGCCTCTGAGACAAAGCTTCCCTCAAGAAGATTTCGTTCAACTACACAGAGAGAGGAGCTTTCTATTATGGGCTAGATCATGGGTTCAAAGACAGGGCCTTGGGAAGGGGAGTGACCCCAGAGGCTCTGTACTCAGGGTGAATTAGTCTCCTCGAATTTACAGCTACTGTAGTGATTGGCAGTTGGGCTTAATTGGAGGTGGGGGATGGGCAGTGTGGTCCACAAGGGTAAATCTCCTTCCTGGGATTCGACTTTCTGTCTTTGTTTCCTGGCTACCATGATGTGAACACATTTCTTCGCTAAAACCCTCTCATCATGCTGTGTCTGCCGGGGAGACCCCTGAGCCAAAGTAAACTTTAAATCATGGGTGTGGAACTTTGTGTCTCAGCAATGAGGAAAGGAAGCTAGTGAGACACCTATACTCTATTTCTGTGTCTGTCTCCCTCATTCTGTGGCAGCGATGAAACATATTTACAAATGCCTGTTTCTTTTTCCCATTGAGAGATGAAGTCTACATTCCTCCTCTTGAGTATGAGTGAGTTATGGCAGCTCTGACCCCGTGAATATGACAGAATTGATAGCCTGCAATTTCCCAGATGGCTTATGAAGGCCCAAACAGCTTTTGTGTTGTTGGTTAGAACCTTTGGTCTTGCAGCTCTGAGCTCTCATTTGCACATTCAGACTACACTGAAGTACCTGGGCTAGGAAGCAAACTCAGTGTTGAGGGTTGGTGGTTCATCTCAAGGAGTGTAAATTAAATGTACTTGGAAGCTTTGGTTTTATTTTTTACTACAACATGAGACTGGTGGAAGTGATATAAATGCACATATGCACAGAACTCTGCAGAAAGACTTGAGGAAGTCATAGGTATCCTGGAAGACCAAATGGAGAGGTTTATGAACCTCAAGTAGTGACCTCAGAGAGCAGGTGACCTGCTGCTACTGAAGAACCTGAGTATAGACAACACATTGGAGTTCTGTTTCTGATGTCAGAATGGAAGATGGGTATAAGCCTGACAGCACTAGGGCAGAGGCTGTGAGGAGACAAGGGTTGAGCCAGTGCTGTGGAGGTCAAGGCAGATGGTGGATTCATCACTGTCCCGTTGCTGGAACAAAATACCTGATATCAACCACTTAGGTGAGAAGGACTTAAATGTGGCTCTCTTAGAGGTTTCAGGCTGTGATGAGCTGGCTCCCAGATAGAGTCGTCAGGGTGGAAGGGCATGGCAGGAAGAAGTGGCTCAATGCATGGTGTCCAGGAAGCAGCATCAGAAAGGAAGAGACAGAAACCAAATGTAATGCCAGGCCCTAAGGTCATGACCTACGACCCACTTCTTCCAGCTAAGCCCCACCCCCTAATTACCCACCAGCTATGCATTCATAGGTGGCTAACCCACCAATGGAGTTAGCCTGATGGTGAGGTCAGGCCCTCGGGATCCAATCACCTCTGGAGGAGTCTCCTAACTTAGGTTGGCATCAAGATGTGGCAAGTGGTTCAAAGATAAGATTGATAGGATTTAGTGACTGGTATGGTGCACTGGGATGGGGAAGGCCTGTAGTTAGTGGAAAAGGAGACTCTCAGAATGAACAGAAACATAAAAGGTCAAGTTAACAGGATGTTGGGTCAAAGAGCTGGATCTGATTACAAAATGGAGACTTCTTTTCTGGTTTGACTGAGATAGGCTCTGAAAACAACTTGAAAACTTTAGTTCTGAGGAGTGTTTTCATGTAGTTACTTGCTAGAAAAAATATCTCCTGAAGTTAAGCAGTACACTATTCTTTTTTTTTTTTAAAGGAGAAGGATATATATTTTTCTGTATTGAATGTTTCGCATTTCATCCAGTCTTATATTTTTAGGAGAAAATATTTATAGTGAAGTGCAAGAGAACTAATTTATAATAAATAACATACACATTTCAAATGAACATTGCCTAACATAATTGAGATGATCAGAAAGTAGTTAGAATAAACTTGCTATGTTTTACTAACTGATGGAAAACTGGTCAAAATTCACCAAAATTCTAATTAAAAGATGCTGTTTTCATTCGTATTTTTCACCTAAAATAACCTGAGGAAATATTACTTTCCTTAATAATGACATAATTGCTTCTTACTTCTACTCCATAAATCTGGTTGGAGGATATATGTAGTCAGATCTCTACTTAACTTCTCTTGATCATCATTGACAAAGATCGGAGGTGCAGTGGGCAGAAACGAATCACAGAATAGCTGTCTTTTTGTTTCGGAGTTGCTGAACTTTACTAGTCATTCTGAATGTCTGTAAATGACTGCATCATTTGCTTCAAAGGGCAATTTCAGGTGTCACTTTGCAAGTTTTTACATGAACAGTATCACACACACACACACACACACACAGACACACACACACACACACACACACACACACACACACACACACACACACACACACATGCACATATGTGAGAAGGGAAAGGAGAATTTGATGTAATGGCACCAGAGACTACACAGCTGCTCTACTGAGCTAGTGAGTGTGAAGACTGAACATACATATCTGATCCTATAATGTTTTCCTTATTGTTAAGGTACAGAAAAAGAATAAAGAAAATGATTCAAATAAGCATTAGTCCTGAGGCTCTTTACTGGGCACATTTACTCTTTGAGAAGATTGATGTAGCAGATGCATCAACCTGTACTTGCCGGAGAACAATTTCTTTCTTTTTTTTTTTTTTCAAGGTTTTTTGAGACAGGGTCTCGCTTTGTGGTTCAGGCTGGCCCTGAGCTCAGCCTCAAACTCACATCACAGCAATCCTCCTACCTCTGCCTCCCGAGTGCTGGGATTATAGGCGTGAGCCACCACGCCTGGCACTGTGGTATGTGGTACTGGTTGCTGCTGGGCATGAGTCTCCACGCTTAGTATAGGTATGTGATTACCGGGGATCGAACCCGGGCCCTTGCACTTGCAAGACAGGTGCTGGAACCACTGAGCTATATCCCCGGCCCAGAACAATTTCCTTTCTTTTCTTTTTTTTTGGCGGGGAAGACAGGGTCTCACTTTGTAGTTCAGGTTGGCCCTGAGCTCCGCGTTGAACTCACAGCAATCCTCCTGCCTCTGCCTCATGAGTTCTGGGATTACAGGCATAAGCCATGATACTGGCACTGTGGTATGTGGCACTGATTGCTGGAGGGTGTGAGTCTCATGCCCAGCACTTCTGTATGTGGTTACCGGGTGTCAAACCCAGGCTTTTGCACTTGCCAGGCAGGCACCAGGACTACTGAGTTAAATCCCTGGCCTGAACAATTTCTTATTCTAGGTAAGAGCATGTGCAACTTACAGCCTTTCTTATTCCAGAAAGTCTGGTAAACTGTATCATCTCCAAAGAAAGGAATGTGCTGGGAGTCCGGAAGTACAGTGCCGTCCTAGAGGGTCTGGCTGCAGGCCTGCCCAGTGCTGGCAGGTATGTCACATAGAGGAGAGTCCTTGACTTAAAATCTGTTTGGATACTGCGTGGAGGAATATCTGAACTTAATGTCACTATGGAAATACTCTCCCATTTGTCTTGATACTTCCTACAGTTTTTTAAATGGACCTAAAGAATGTTATCATCTTTTTTTTTTTTTTTTTTGATACAGGGTCTCGCTTTGTGGTTCAGGCTGGCCCTGAGCTCAGCCTCCTACTCACATCATAGCAATCCTCCTGCCTCTGCCTCCCAAGTGCTGGGATTACAGGCATGAGCCACCACGCCCGGCACTGTGGTATGTGGTACTGGTTGCTGCTGGGTGTGAGTCTCCACGCCCAGTATGGTATGTGGTTACCGGTAATCGAACCCAGGTCCTTGAGCTTGCAAGACAGGAGCCAGAACCACTAAGCTAACTCCCCGGCCCAAGAATGTTATCATCTTTATAGAGAACATATTCTGAATGAGTATTTTTGTGTTTTAATGTCAGTCACGTTTCTCTAATAACTTTGGAATAAATTGATCATGAACATCTAACAGGTTAAATATTTGTCATAAATAAACAGACATATTTACTGTAACTTTGTCTGAGTTGTTCATGTAAAATAGGGCATATATTCTTTGTTCTGTACCTTACAATATCCAGTAACATTTCTGAGAAACCAATTTTTCATTCTGTGTCATACCTATAAAACTATTCCTCATAAAAAGGACCAAAGATTGGAATTCATACAGACCCAGGACCAGAGTAAAAAAAAAAAAATTACCTGAAATTGTCTGGTGCTGTAAAATACACATGAAATGGATTCTTTGCCCTGATATAATAAATATAGTGAAGTTTTAAATTCACCAGTAACTAAAATACATACAAGCACAGCAGTTAAAGAATAAGAAAACATGTAGTTCAGATAACAGAGACTTGATTGCAGCGATTTTCAGGCTCTTGCATTGGCCTGGGGCTCCCGGGAGTGGGAACTCTGGGATGCCTGTCTGATCACAGTGTTGATGACAGATTACATCACTGAAGACTTCAGAGAAGTGTGTGGACTGAAGATAATGGAATTAGGACACGAAAGAAGAAAAGTACAGCCTGGCCCGCTTTCTGAGTAGGCTGCTTGTCTCTGCCTTTCTGGGTGAGTGTGCTAGCTGGAACACAGGACAACCTACACAATGATAAAGAGCCCCACGTGGACAGCGGGGTCCATTTCTAGAGTGAACAGCTGAGTCACCAGAACCAGAGGGTGTAAGAATGGAAGAGGGCATTGTTTCTAGAGGAAAACTTTTTCTTTTTTTTTGGCAGTACTGGGAATTGAACTCAGGATTTGTGCTTCTCAGGCAAGCACAGTGACACTGAGCTACACGCCCGGACCTCTACTGGAAAATCTTAATGGGGTTATTTGAAGATGGTAAATGGGCCTTGGTTGGCACATATACAGACACACATTTCCAGGGGCTGTGCTCACTAGTAATTCCTGTTTCAATGATGTTGGGGGAAAGTTTTATCTTGTTGGAGTGAAGTTAAGACTGAGAATGAGTCATGGTCCAGCGCATGCTCTGAGATCTAGAACAACTGGAGTCTGGTCTCTTGACTTCTGCAAATTGTGTGTCTTCAGTCACGCAGTGATGGCTGACCCGAGGTCCTAATCAATCCAAGACATCACCTTTTGTGCCAAGGCTTCCAGGAAGTGCCAGGTGCTGTGAATAAGATGCATGAAGATGCCCCACAATGTTTTATAGGCTGCCTGTTCTTTGATTGCCACCTCATGATGGCATTTGTCATTTTTATTACATTTCATAAGGAGAGTCGTGAAGGAGGACTCCAGAACTTCTTCAGAAAATCACAAGAACCGTGAGAGAAGTGTGTCCAGTGTGGAGGAGTATTGTGAGGGTGTCCATGTGTCCATGTCCATGTGTCTTTCACTATAAGACATTACAAATAGATTCATGCTATATTTTTATCACCCCTTGTGTTTGGTGAAAATAACAATCTCTGTGATTTGGTCTTTTCATCTGTTACATGAAACTGATAATCAATAGGGCTGATTTTCTCAGAATGAGTGTGAGTTCGTGCAAATCTCATGGATTGGCTCAAGTGACTCTGACAGGACATTGGTGTTTGTCATTCCTATTAACAGCCCGTGGGGTGTCATCATAGGCAGAATTCCCCCAGAGATCGAGAACCAGTCTGTTGCATTAATTTCTCTACATAATATCAAAGCCCTATTTCTGAAAGCCCACAGCTTTATTTGGCTTTCTGAGGGAAGTTCTTTCATAGACAGTGTTTTTTCTCTTTAGGGAACAACTGCTACCAAATTCAAAAGACAAGGCCTGTCGTTAACTGGTGCCTGCAACTCTGCTTGGATTAAGCTGCTTCTGTCATTTCTTCCAGACAGCTTGGGGTTCTGTCTCACTCCTAGAGCAGTGCTTTATTAATAAATAAATCCCAAGGTGCTTTGCTCTATACTCTGGCAATTTTTTGTAGTTTTTTAATTTACTCATTTTTTTGCTAAACTATCCACTTTCTTATTTATGTATTAATATTGTGGGTGGTTAAAATGTTTAACTCAGGATGCTTAAAGATATTGTACCTGTATCTCGTAGTAAGGGCATATTTGCTTATAGTCCGGTTCTATCTTAAATCATTGTGGCTGAACTTAGCATATTTTCTGGGATGAGATGAGTGACATGTCTTACATCCAAGTCATTTTAACAAACTTGATTCTTTTCCACTCTTTGCTACTCTTCTGTGTTCTATTTCATGCAGTGAGGAAATGTCAAATTTGTACTATGTTGCAAGTTGGGGTGGCAAATTAAAGATAATCATGACAGAATCTTTCTCAAGAAACGTTTATAACATGGTTTGGAATTTAGAATTTCGGTAGCAAACATTAGAAAATTTGGATAGTGAGCCATGTTAGCTCCTCAGTGGTCTTTATGGAGGTGTCCAGATGGCTCACCTTGTCTCAGGCCTGGACCTGCTGGTGCGGGTCCCTATCCCTTGCTGGCCACCTGCTCCCTGTCCCTGTCAGTGTTGTGGGAGCCACTCACAGCTGCTCCACCCTGCTCAGAGTCTCTGCTTGTGTGTAGCCACCCTGCTCAGAGAGGCCTGCAATCCGGCACCTCCTTCCCTAATTGTCCAGTGGTTGCCACTGACACCTGTATGTGGGGATGGAAAGCAGCCCCTTCCTCATGGAGGGCCAGCTCTGCCCAGTGCTGCTCTGGACTCCTCTTGGGCAGGCCGTATGAGCACCTTTTATGCTCCTGCTCTTTCCTCTTTCTCTTTCCTTCTCTGTTGTAGGTCTTTCCCAAGGCACAGTCTTTCAAGAAAACCAGTGTAGCAGAAAACTCCAGATAACTCGATTTCTGTTGTATTTTAGGTTTTTACACTAGGACATACTCACTTATTTTTATCATTTTAAGTTTATCTTCTTCACGATTTTTGAATTTTAAACTTACAAGGAGGATACATTATTTTTATCAGAAATTTTCCCTCTTCATATTTGAAAGCAATTTTAATACTCATGTCTTCTGCTTCCTAGAGATAGCTGTACAGTTTCTAGCACGGAATACCAGCAGATGTGCTGGGTTGGGCTAGGTTCAGTATTTCACGTCTAGCCTGTGGAGTGCACCATATGCCCCGACAAATGGACAGATCATCAGGTAGAGAATTCACCCGACAGGTGACGGTGTGCTGACAAACGACGGCCAGAATAGCTTTTAGAAGGACAGACTGTGTTCTTCAGTCTACTTTGTCAGTGACATTTAATACCAGGATTAATAAGAAAAAGGAAGAGAAAAAAACTGTCTTCTAAATTTTCACAATACTCCACGAGTGGCCAAATCTTGTATATTTAATTCCCTGTGATGCTTAGATGATGTTGTGATACAAAGCAGTGTCCTTATGAGGGCACAGGGACCCAGAATGAAACAGGTTACCTAGAAGTTTCAGGGACAGACCCAGAAGAGGCTGGCTTATTCCCAGCTTGGTACCCTTTTTATATTTTATCAGTGGCATAGTGAAGTCAATTTGTTGCTATTTTATTTGGTAATACTCAGAATGCAAAAAACTTCTGAAGACCCATTTATGTATTTTCTGAGTTAGTATACATCTTTAATTTTTTTTTTCTGCTGCCGAAAGACAGAAATGAATATTTTGACTACCTTAGATTCTTCTGAGGGATTTTTATATCGTATATTCATACTCTTTCCATTTCCTTAAACAGGACCATCTTTTCCTCTTTCTAGTACATGAAGATGATGAGAAGATAAATGGTAAAAAGCTCTTCCAAGTGCTTTGACCTCTGGGAGGCACGTTCTTCATTTGAGCTGGGTTGTCTTAGCTCTGAGAGTCTGTGATGACTGCATGGCATTGTTACAGGCTTCCCTGGGTTTGAATCATTTATCCACTTATACATCCCGCAGGGATTGCAGATTGCAGTCACGGTCACCCCGGCTTCTTAACATTCAACTGTGCTATAAATAGAACAGAAGGCTGCCTGTCGGTCATTCTATTCACTATCATGTTCTGCTAAAGCAAAAAAGAGCCCAAGGAACGCTTCTCTGGTTTTCCGGATATGACATTTGTTAGTATCTTTGTGGGGAACAAAAATGTATAGTCTGTGGGAAAGAGCGACCTCTCTCCAATTCTGTGCACGCACCAACTCTTATCAAGTGCCAATTGTCTTAACTGCGTTTCAGGTGTTACTTTGCTTGTCCTCCAAGCCTGTGGCTCAGGTAACTGGTCTCTGAGGGCACGGGCCCCTCCCTGTGTGGGCAGAATGTTCTCTACGGCCGAAAACTCGAGAGCCATTCATTTTTGCTGAAAGTCATGGGTCACAGGTGTATCTGCCTGTGCTACAAAGATAAGGAAATCTGGTCGTGGCGCAAAGACCTATCCATTGTGGAGAATCAAAGCTCTGCTGTGGGCCTCAGTCTCAAAGGAGATGAGGTCCTGAGAAGATAGCACACACTCGACTTTTCTCCCTCCTCCCCATTGTCCAGGCAATGTGGGACAAAGGTTATGCGGATGAATCAAAAGAGCCACTGAGGGACTATTTCCCTCTTTTCATTCTACCCCTGTCGCCCTGCAGCCAGTTAGGCACCTTTCGTTGTTTTGGAGATATGCAGCCTTCTGGGGTTTTCTGCCAACCTGTAGGTATGCCGCCTCTGTCCTCTACAGCCCAGGAACCCAGGCATCTGGTGCATTTAATACCGTCCATGCGATGTGAAAAGTGCTCGGTACTGGAAGGCGGCAGATGCTTTCATTTCAGTGTAACTGTAAGCAGCACGACGCTATTTACCATTTTCCTGGACAGTTCTGCTTTGTGGCACCTCCTTTATCTGTAGGGATGTCTCAGCCTGGATAAAAAGTTACTGAATGTCAAGTTTAGAATGCTCAGAACGTTCTGGAAGTGCCAGATGCTGTCTGTGCCAGGCTTTAGGGGCAGAGCTAGGAGCCTTCTCTCCAAGGTCCCAGGAAGCCTCATGTACACGTGCTGCAACACTCACTGTGCCTCTGTGACCCACGTGTTTTAGACAATGACACCTGCATTCCTGGTCATCGGGTTAGTGTCACATGACACATAAAAGACATGCAGCGTTTTTAAAAATTAAAATGAGAATTAAACAATCCAAATGAGAATGTAAGTCAGGAAAAGTGATCCAGAGAATTAAATTCCTTTCAGAACCTTGAAGCTGGGTAGGAGCTGACCAGGATAAGGAGCCAGGGTAGGGTATTTCAGACAAAGTGGCACAGTACCTGGCAGTCAGCGCGAGAGAGTACGAGGGCATGACAGACTTGGCCAAAGATAAAGCTGGGAAGCAGGAGGTATAGGCTCACTATGGGGAAGGTCTGTACATAACACTGAGAGGTGGGAATTTGTCAGGTAATAACAATAGCTAACTGGGTGCCAATAAAACACCTAGTTATGTGCTGGGAGCTGGGCTAAGTACTTTGCATACTTTGTCTCAGTTTGTCCCCACAACTCACCTCAGCAAGGTGCAGTTGTTATCTCCATTAACAGATGAAATGCTTGGGTGAGAGAGGATTTGAGTGATGCCACATGATGGTACAGATTCAGAGTAAGAGAGGGTGGCAGAGCATTTTCTCGCTCCTTTCCTTCTCCCACTCCTACTTTTCTTTCTTCTCTTGTCACACATGAAAACGCATAAAAAAACCACCCTAGAGTCATCCAGAATTATGGAAGACCATAAAGCTGGAGAGGAATATAACCATATTTCTCTCCACAAGAGTCTGCCTGGGGAGGGGACTGGAAATGGAAGGTGGGAGCAGGATACGAAGAAGAGGTAACTAAGGGGGAAGGTTACAGGGCAGTTCCACTTACCCATTTAGAAATGATAACAATTGTATCCAAGGCAGAGGCAGTGAGGATAGGCAGAGGGAAGTGAGCACACAGAGCAAATGAGGAGTGGAGTATGGACACCAGGGAGATATTGAATTCAGTTTGAACATATTTGGTTCGAATTGTCTGTGAAAATTAAAATAGATTTACCAAAGAGGTGTCTCAATATTCAGGACTGGGGACTCATTAGGAAGACCTGGCACAGGGGAGACTTTTGTTATCATCAGCAAGAAATTAGGTGAAATGACTCAGAAGAGACAGAGCAGGGAGGGAAAGCCCAGGGCGTCAGGTTACTAGAAGCTCATGAAAAAGTAGAGGAAGGAACAAGGCAAGAAGGAAATTAGGATGAAATCATGTCACAGAAGGCCAAGGGGGGGGGGGGAGAGCAAGCATGAGCTCAGGATCAGTGGAGAAAAAGATGCACAGAAATCAACATGAGCTGTTCTTTGCAAAGGGAACTACCTGATCCTTATCAAAATGGCCTACTATTGTTTCTCTCTAACACATTAGTCAAAGTGTATCTGATGACTAGCATGTATCCTAATTTAAGCCTAGTATTCCCACTGATTCAAACTTTTCGCCAATAGAAGAAAGAAAGACTTTGGGCCTGAATTCTGCCTATGTCATGTAAACTGTAGGTGACTTTTGAGGCTACTGAGCAAAACTGAATGTTATCAGAATGGCAGCTTCACGGGTCTGTGCAGGGGCACAGAAAACAAAGAGTGTTCATCTTGATGTCGTAGTGCCCATTCCTCTGGATCAAAGAGGGCAGGGCTGGCATTTTTATGGAATGGGTCACCAGTCCCAGATGAAGAAAAATTGAAGTTATCGTGCCCTAGTGTACCAGCCCTTTCTCTGTGGCAGCAGTTTTGTCCTTGTCCTTGATATAGATACTTGAAACACTGAAAACTAATGAATTTTCTCCTCTGTCTGGAAATGTTCCCTTGGTAGCATATAGTAAACTTGAAAAAATATTGAAAAGGCTATCAAAGGTTAATAGTTTCTCAACTTTCTTTCTTTTTTTTTCTCAAGGAAGATAACAAACCCAAATCCTTTGGGGCAAGGAGATCCAATAATGCAACTATAATTATAAGGATGACACTAGCTGAACCTTGCTGTCTTTGATCTAAGAGTCTTACTTGATTTATCTTGGTCCATATCTCATTTTATAAGTAGTGTAAATATTTCAAATAAGGAGAATAAGTACAAATATAATCCAAAGTGCAATATAATATCAGAGGGAATGTAAAGGAATAAAGAATAAATATTTTTCATAAACCCACACTAACACATGACAGATCTTTACATGACTTGTAGCTTTCAGATTTTTGTTTTGTTTTTTTTTAGGTTTTTGGAGACAGGGTCTTGCTTTTGTGGTTCAGGCTGGCCCTGAGCTCAGCCTCAAACTCACATCACAATCCTCCTGCCTCTGCCTCCCGAGTGCTGGGATTACAGGCGTGAGCCACCACGCCCGGCACTGTGGTATGTGGTACTGGTTGCTGCTGGGTGTGGGTCTCCACACCCAGTATTGTTAT